>JAMXBD010001817.1:0-286514 GCA_024138025.1 Combretum micranthum | reverse complement strand
CCAAAAATATCCCCTTACATTGTAAGATGGCTTGATATTTGATTCTCTAAGTGCATAATAGGCCTACATTTATTTCCTTTGCCTCATCATACTTATCATGGAATGGAGCTCAGCTTCTGCTATAGTGGAAGCTCCTTCTATCTTGGAGAAAATACTCCTAATGAGCAAATAATGCAACATTCTATCACTTTTATTTCTAAACTTCGAACCAGTTGTTTTAGAAGGAGCAAATGCACCTTCGATTTCTTCAACACAAACTGCCTTACTTCTGCCTTTGGTACCTTAATTGCCAGCTCCTTAAATTTCGGTTCATATAGAGACTCTTCATCATCATATAAGTTCATGAAAGATATAAACTGCCTCATAGATACTTCTAGATATTTTTTCTGAATGCATAAAAATTAACCACATCATCTACACTTTGTACATTGCTTCCAATTCTAAAACTGGCCATGAAGGACATTGTAACCTTACCATAAGCTTTTTCTTTAATATCAAACACCTTCTGTTAGCCGAACCCTGAAAATATCCTCTAAAGTCTTCCTGTAAGCCATCGTTTTCTTAGGAACTGAATTTGGTTTTGGAATTTGGAACCGAGAACCAAAACCTTAAAGAATACTTTAGGACCAGTTGGACCTAGAAACCCTCGGTCCGGCAATCCCGAGAATGAAACCCCGGGACAATAGAAACAAGTTTACTCCATAATATAGCCCTAAATAATTTATCAAAACATAAAAGATCAGATTTTGGAACAATTCATTCGTTTCAAACCCAACCGGGATTTATTCTCGAAAACTGATCTCCAGGACTCGAAAATAGAAAAATAATATATAGGACTCGTTAGAATCTAAATTTAATAAGGAATTGAAAAATATAATTATAATAATTTTTTGGGTTATAAAAATTACAGTTGTAGCCTTTTATAGTATTTTTATTACTATCGGTAATTTAATTGTCTAATCAACTTTTTGGCACTATTCACCAAGTGCAACCACCCATACCTCATACTTACATCCTTACAACCTATTTTTACAATCTCACATCATTTTCCTTATATTTTCTTTTCCAATACAACTTTTACTACTTACGTACTTATTAAATTTGAATTTTATTATACAAAACAAATCAACACATCTCACTTTCTCTTCTCTCTCTCAATCCGGTACGGCAGAGCCCCAAGGCGGCACCCGCCCCCCGTGTCCATACCATATTTTGTTTCATTTTTTTCAATTAATTATTGACACAAAACCCTAATTTCTTTTCTTACATAATATTTTTTTTCACCTTTCACTTTTCACCTTCTCTCATTTCTCACAAATCAAACTTTTGGAAAAAAAAAAAAAAAACAAATTTTCTCTCCCTCTTCTCTCTCCTTTGCCATGAGCTTCCTCTCTCTCTCTCACACACACACACACAAAATTTTTTCCCTTTAAGTTTTCTTCTCCAATCACTAAATAGGTAATAGATCTTGAACTTATCACAATAAAAACATGTAATGGAAAGATCATACATGTGTGGCTCCACTAAAAATCCCCATGAGCTTTATGCTAGGGATGTGGAAATACTAAAGCATGATATTCTTACCATCACAATGTTGTGGATCTTGATATTTAAGTTTTCTTACTATTATTTTGCTATATTATTGCTAAATGTTATTCTTATAAATATTTTGTACATATACACTTTCATTAAACTCATCTATATATTGTATATGTTGCATTTGCATCCATGACATGAGTAATATAGTAGATCTATTTGTTTAGAGTACTTAAATGCCATAGTTACTTGTCTTACGTACATAAAAGATTTGCAATATGATAGTTTGAATAAAGGTGTTGCAAAAACTCAAGATCTATTTTGTTTCTATCAAAAAGTGATTTTTGAAATTCAGATATTGAGAAATAACCATTTAGAAATCCTATCTTCCAACTCCAAAATGAAGATCTTACATGTGAAATGAAGGGCTTAAGTGATAGATATCATAAAGGAGTGATTTTTGTAAGTTGATATTAGTTTTACTGGGAGAAATTTTCCAAACAAGAAAAGGATTACAAAAGTTAAGTTAAAGCTATGTCTCAACACCAATAAAAAAAACTTGAAATTCGTAACTAGGGTGAAATGCTAAGTAAACACCAATTTTTCAACCCTAAAATAAGAGTTTTATTAAAGAAATAGAAGCCTTAGGGAGTAGGTTTGATTATGACTTAATTTTAGAAAGATTAAATGAGTTTTACACAAGAAATAATCTCAAAAACAAGTTTCAAAAATTCAGATCTAAAATTGACCCGCATTTAAACACCTATTTCTAAATGCCAAAATAAGGATTTTAATAGAAAAGCAGAAGCTTTAGGGAATAGAAGTAATAAATGCTTGATTTTGATAAGAGTAAATGTATTTTATCAAAGTATAAACCTAAAACAAAGGAAAGATTTCTAAACATGGATCAAACAATATTTTCATTTCCTAAAATTGTGTAAAATTCATCACTAGGCAAAACCCATATTTAAACATCTATTTTCCAACCTTTAAATGAATAATTTTATTAAGATAATGAAGATGTTAGGTATATAGGTCATCAAGGCTTTATCCTAGTAGAACTATGGATGATTTTCAAAGAGATAAAGCTAGTTTTCTCAATCAAGCGTCTTTGAAATTGTTGCAAAGTAAAATTATTCCAAAATTTCGTTTTTTACCAAAAATCATTAAGGAAATACATGTCAATAGCTCATATCATTTCATTCATGATAATAACTTATAGATAATGCATGCACATATGATATACTTGGTAGAAATAATGCAAATTTCACAAAACAAATTCTGAAATGCAAGTTTGAGCTACTGATCAGATCTAATCCGAGCTTTCCAAGACCTAAAAGTTTTCAAAACTTAATAATAACAATATAAATAGATAGATCTTACAAAGTAGACAGAAATCGATAGCTTATTTGCGAAATTCCGAGTTAAAAGGACCAAGTTATAGTCGTTTTAAGTTGGAATTTCCATCTACCACGAAAATTACGAACTCAAGAGTCTTTATTTAATAGGTTAGAATTAGTTAAGATATGAAATACTCATTTGGGTATTTCTTTCATTTAGGTGACTTTAAATCGGAGGAAATTATTAACTCCGAATCACTACCATTAGAGACCGATGTCCATGGCCGAGTGAGTTCACTTTCCTTAAATTGCATGCTTATGATTATGGTTGTAATGATAGTGGCATTAGAACTAGAATAAGATAAAATTGGAATGTGCATGTGATTTTTGCTTGGTTAAATTGATGATGAGAATATCGAAATGTGAATTGTTATAATTATTTGTATGATTTAGTATAGAATTGAAGTGTCTGAAATATCTATGATTGCCTATAATTCACTTAAATAATATGCCATGATCTTATAACTAAATTGTCCATGCATACCATATGTTGAGTCACATTACATTTGTTATTATACCTTTATGGGAAGAAGGCATGATAGCTAGGCAACGAATGGGCCTGAAAACTCGAATGTTCGCATGGAATGGCCTGAATTAAAATGGAAGTAGAGTAGGCACTTGAATCAACTACAAAATTAGTAAGTGGTGGGCATCTGAATCAACCACTATATAAATAAGAAAAATTGAAATCTATGGTCGTATGGGCCTAAAACACCTAACCCCGAATGGAGGGCGTAAATCCATTCAGCATAGGACTCCTAGAAAGTCTTAAATATTGTATGCTCACATGTATGTGCGTTTCATACAATTGTCTAATATAACTTGCTTGCCCTATTGTTTGATGAAATATTTAATTTGGAAGTGAAAATCACTAAGCTAGAGTAGCTTATATCCCATAGCTTCTTTTTTATGCAGTTCCCATAAATAAGGTTGCGTCCTTGGACCTGGCTAAATCATGTAATGGAAGTTAGGAGTTTCCCTTAGAAGTTTATGATTAGCTTTGTATAGTCTTTCATAGTAAACCTTAAACGCTAGGGATGTTATTAAAAGCTAATATCTTCACTTTTGTTTAGTAGGGTAATGCCTCTTAGTATTTATAACTGATCCTGAGATATTTGTGGTTTATGTTTTTATGCTTATTCTATTAAGTTGAACTATCTATCTCCAACTGCATATATATTATATTGTCATAAGAGAATGCCTTGCATATAATACAAAACTTTTAAATGACTATGGTCGTAATTCTTAAGTCTTGTTTAGCATGTGGCAGACTGTTACGTTTAGGGTATCTTTTGGGACGTGACACTTCCTCTATACCATAACTTCTAAGTAAATCCTAACTCAACACAAAATTTTAACTATCTTCTTTTGAACTAAATACATGCTGTACTTCTCCCCATGTTCAGTTGATAAACCTAAAGGAATGCTAGGGGTAGTACTTACTTGAACTTGGGGCCTAGATGCAACTCTAGCCCTCTTTGATTGCACATGAGATTGAGATTGTGCTCTCTTTAGTGCCATTTTGCAAAAATTAAACAATCATAATAAGCATTGATATATTTAAAACAACAATCTTGCCCTAGTTTTCACAGCTACTAACTTCCAAAAGTAATCCCAGGGTAAATTGGTTTATAACTTTTCTCAACAACATTTTACTCTAACATTCGTCACATTGTTGTTTAGATTTCATTTTATCGTCTTTAATGTCTTTTTCAAGTAATCTAAAACAAATTAAGTCTATGCAAAGTTGTGATGAAGATAAAAAATCATAACGAAGTTTATGATCGATTACCCAAAATTTTAGCCTATAAAAGTTCATAAGACAATTATTTGAACTTATTTTTAACATCAAACAAGTTTGTTTTCATCGGGCATAACAAATACGAAAAATTTTGAAACCCTAGAATGCGTAGATTTAATCTATCATCTATGCTTAAATAAATCAATAAAACAAAGAACAAGAGAAGAAAAGAGCTTACCTCAAAAGTTTTATACTTTAAATGGTGAAAAGAACTGAGTTTTTAGTAAGTTTGATGCATGCAATAATGTCGATGGTAAATGTTTCTTTATTGAATTTGAAAAATTTTTTAATGCAGTAAAGGAAAAGAGAGAATGAATAGTTTTTAGCTTTTTTATATTAAAGCGTGTCGATGGTCAAATTTTAGGCTTGATATTTAGCTCACGGCGTATTTTGGAGGGCTCGACTCAAGGCTTGACAAAAAACTATGATAAAAACTTATTTATCTTTCATGTCATGGCATTGGCTTAAGGCCAAATTGACTAGATAAATCACCTGCAAAATAGTTTACAACAACGAAAATATGTGGATTATTCCATAAATTAATCATATCCCTGTCATTCATTCATTCATTCAAAGAAACACCTCCATGAACTTTAAACATCATTAAAATTCATTCAAAACAAGTTTGGATTATTCCGTAAATTAATCATACTCATTCAAAGAAACACATCCATGAACTTTAAACATCATTAAAATTCATTCAAAACAAGTTTTAAAACTTGAACAAAGTCATACAATCAACAACAATTCAACATAATCCTTCTCAGGACAACAACTATCCTATCATCAAACTTTTCCAAACTTCAAAAAACTTCAACCAAGGTCTTTAAAAACAACAAATATCAACTCTCTCAACTCTCATAAAAAACAATTATTTGTCAAATAAACAAATAAAAATGTAGGATAATCATCCTAAGAGTCATTCTGTAAACCTCTAGATTTTATGTTAAGTTTTATACTTAAATCCTAAAACCGGAAGTCAATCGGAAACCCTAAAGTCAACTAGGTCAATAGCGAATGCTAGTGAGTCTATATCTGACAATCCCATGCTTGAAATCCTAAAATAATAGGCATGGGTTAATCTTGAATTATAGTATGAAATAATGTGTTATTACTTAAAAAGATCAGATTCATCGAAAATTTGTTAGTTTCAACCAAAATGGGATCAATTTTTTAAAAACGTCCCATGAAGCTCGGGAGAGTAAAAATATTTTGAAAATCAATATAGATTCATAATTTCATAAGGATTCATAAAATTTAGTTTTGTAATTTTTCGATATCTAAAAATATCAAATATTTTCAAAATCCAAAATTTCCTTTAATTCTTAGTCGAGGAGTCGTATTGAATGGGTTAGGGTTTAGTACGAATCGGATTAAGGAAATTAAACCGGAAATCAAAACCCAGGCTCAACAGCTTGGCGACTCCACTGGGACAATTTTTAGAGGGCTAGCTACTTTATACTTTTCATATTTAAATTGCTTTTTTTTTTTTTGTAAATATCTTGTATATTTGTAAATAGTTGTACTAATCTTTTTGTTTAAGTGATGCAGATAAAAAAGAAGAAGAAGAAAAAAATAAAAAAATGAAATTCTGCAAATACCCTACCTAGGGGCAAGGTTGAATTTAAGAAAAATGTGTGTTAGATGTGGTCAAACCCAGGCCACCTTAGGTAACTTAGGATGGGATGCACGAGTAGGTCTCGGGTGTTGTGGTTACCCACCGTTCGGGACATGAATTAGCCTCCCATCTGTTAATGTTTCCCATGGCCCATTAATTGGGGGACCTTTAAAACCCACCCTTATTGTATCACTACATGAAGAAGATGATAATCAAGCATTGTGGCCCATCAAAGTGTTTTTCAAAAACATTTTACAAAACAAAACAAAATCTGAATTTATAGGAGTTAACTTTCCTTTGTAATCTGTTATGTAAATGTGTCGTGTAAATCCTTGTAACCTCATCTTTGTCCTTTGTAAATGTATATATTGTGTTGTAACATATCTCTTTTGTAATATGTAGATTAGGAAGTATGGCAAGTAGTATGTGCAGTGGCAACATATGGGCCCGTCTTATTCTCGAGATCCATGTTCATGAGCCTACTAGTCCGATGCCCATTTTGAACAAGTGGTTACAAACTTTCAAGCTAAGACAAAGAGGATTCATTGAAGACCATTTAGGTCAAATTCTTTCTCTACCAAAGGTCTAGGTCCCCATTCATCTTTTTAGAGCCTTGGTTTACTTATGGAATATTGATGAGGCTGCCTTTTGCCTTGGTGAGCACACTTTGAGTCCTACTATTGAGGAATACACAAGGCTTCTTCAAGCTCCACCAACTCATGCAGGAATATATGCCTCTTAACTTAGTAAAAGGCTGATCAATTTGTTCAACTCCTTTTTAGGGATTAAGAGGACCGATGTATCTAAAGCTCTGAAGAATTGCAAATCGGTCTCCATTCGGCTTTCTGACTTGTTCAAATGATTTGGATCTCCAAATGGTTATAAGGACAATAAGTCCATCTTTTGTGGAAGTGTAGAAGCATGGGAACAAAATCGCATCAACGCCTTTGTAACAGCAGTATTTGGTACTTAAACTGTCACGCCTCGAGGGGTACCCTAAACGTGGCAGTCCACCGTACACAATACTAAAGCCTAGGAATGACTACCTCAGTTACGCTCAGTTACGCAAAGGCTTTCATATCATGCACAAGGCGTACATCACAACCAAGGGAACGCATCGAAGTAGTGCAATTTATATTGATAATAATTAAGTAACAAGGCAAGGAGAATATTTATCATAAAACATAAACATGGTAAATTACACTTCTTAGGGGTGTATCCCTCTATTGTCTTCAAATCAAAATAAATATACTTCTTAGAAACTTCCAAAACACTAGCATAGCATACATTACGTATACGGAGCCTTACAAAATAACTTCATCTTATGTTCTCATTACCTTTATAAAAGTTTAATATCCTTTCATGACTTTCTTAATGTCATGATCTTCGATTTAAGCCACGGGTATACTTGTTTCAACAAAATCTATGGGGGTATAAGCTTGCAACTAGCTTAGTGAGGTGTTCCTTTTCATTTGCACCATGTCTTCAAACAAGTTCATTTAAATTTTCACACATGCTATGCATACAATGCAACAATCACGTGATTACACAAATATATAGTTATCCAGAAACTATATATAGAACGGATTTATCCCTTCGTATCGAAGGTTAGGAATCGGTGATGAAAATCCTCGATCTTCTACTGCTAGTCCCTAGGTCCCCACCTAAAGCGTTCGGTTGGTTCGGCTCCAAACCTAGAGTCGCATTCCCCGGGCGATTTGGATTCTCTAGGAAGGAACATGGCTCATGTCACAGCACGATAATAGCCAATCCAACTCTACGCTTAAAAGTAGCAACCTTCCGAAAGAGATGTGACTTGATGATGCTATGCGTGAGCATTTTATTTTTCATAAGCCAATACTTATTAAGGTTTATTAAGGGGTGATCAGTAAATTTAACAAATAATAAGCAGTCGTACAAGTAAATAAACAAAAACACTTAAACAGGCAGTTTGAAGTTGCCATATTCTTAACTCTCAATTCACGCATAAACATAGAATTGCATATATATACATATCTTTGAATTCCCCATATATATCCATTTTTATCTTTTCTTAGTATATTAATGCTACTACTTTACAAGCACAAGCAAGGTAACGAAATTAATAGGAATAACTCACTCGTCCATTTCGCAATCTTTTTAGTCGTAGAAATCCTTAGGAAGGGTAATCTAGTATCCTTCGTCACCTAGACAAAAGAAATACCTAAAATTTCGCGATAATATACCGTTTTCTACCTATTCGAAAATATCTATCCATTTCTAAGATTATCTTTGTCATATAAGGTCATTTGGGTTCCGAAAATGTTGGGTACAAATTAAAACGAATATTTTTAGATTTTGCAAAATCATTTCCTAACTCAACTTCATTTAAAAATCTTTAGTAAAAAAAAAAAAAAATAGATACATATTATATATATATATGATTGATAAATCCTTTGAGTATATAAATAAGCTCACTTTATATGCAAATATTCTAATGGTAGTGTCTCAACAATTTATTTCATAAAACAATTCTTTTTAAAGTGTTAAAACTTAACTTAATAAATTTCTTTTCAAGTATTTTGAAGAAACTTTATATTTTCATAGGTTATTATAAATGAGTATATTTTTATTTTTTTTCTTCATTTTTTTCCCAAAACAAATAAATACCTTAGTCTTTCATAAATTTTACTTCTAGTAATAAAAGATTAAAGTTATCAAAAGTGTATTAAGTTGTTGAAAACCTTTTTATAAATTTATATTTAGAATGGTTTTAGAAAGTGAGTCTTATCTTCTTATATTTATTATTTAAAATATAAGTTTTTGTTTTTCTAAAACTTGTTCTTTTATTCCCTTTAAAAAGAATCCTCTTTATTGATAAAATCATTTGTTTTTAATCTTATCTTATTTATATTCCTTGAATATAAGTTTCTTCTTTAGAAACTTGAAAATCATTATTTTCCTAAGTGGGTTTATAATTTTATGCGTTGAATTCATCTTAACTTTGAAAACTAATTTGTTTCTTAGTTTTGTTATGAAGTTAAAAAGAGTTTAATCTTAAGCTTTTTATAAAAACTTTGAATATTAACAAATTATTTTACTAAAACTTAGGTTACTATAATATGTAAAGAAAGTATTTATTTCTTATGTTTCATTGATAAAGTTATCTTTGTTATTTAAGAAAACTTTGACAAAACTTATATTATCCTATTTCTTTGTGTGACAATAATCTCCATTATTTAATGACAAGTCATATAATAGAAAATTTAGTTTTTAGTTCCTTTAATACAGCAAAATTCTACTTTTAATTTTAGTTGAGACAATATAATTATGTAGATGTAAGTATTATGAGCATGTAAAATAATAAGAATATGAGAAAATACTAGAAACAGATAATAATAAGCAAGATAATAAAAATATCAAGTATTAGGAACCTTAGCTTCATCAAGGTATCTTGGTCAAGTATTGGGAGCCTTAGCTTCATTAAGGTATCCTGGGACTAAGAATAGACTAGTCCTAAAAGAATAAAGAAAATAAAGAAAAGGTTATTTTGACTTAATATGGGCAAGTCTAAAACTAGAAAGACCAGTCTTAAAGAAATAACATGAAATAAATAAATTACAAAGCATGAAATTAAATAAATAACAAGTGAGCTTATATGCTCTAAAGATTATATATAAATACATAAATATATTTAGTTACATATGAATAATAAAATCAACATAACAACATAATAAAAAAGGAAGTTTATGTGCAAGAACAAAACATGAACATGTTGCTTTTACTATTCATATGAGTTTTAAAATAACACCATAGTCATGTTAAGTTACATGGCGTAGATAAACTAAATGGTTGGAATAAATTTTTACCTAAATTGTTTATGTGGTATGAAGATGGTAGTGAATGTATGATTATGTGGTTATTAAGAAATGGTAATTGTATTGTGTATAGAGAGAAATTTTGGGAATATTTGGTGAAAGAAAATTTTGGTAAAGGAAAATTTTGTGGAGAGTATTTGTGTAGTGAATTTGAGAGAGTTTTGGTAGTATAATGAATTGTGTGAAAGAATAAAGAAGGAATGGGATATTTATAGAATTTTGGATTGAAAATTAGATGTAATTAAATTAATTGAAAAAGAAAATAATTAAAGAGAAGAGAGAGAGGAGTGTGGACGGCAATGAAGAAGGGAGAAAGAGAAAATTGATTAAAAATTAATTTTAGAAGAAAAGTGTAAGAGAAGTTTAGTAATATGTGGTGTAAAATTTTTATGGGAAAAGAAAATTGTAAGAAATAGGTATGTAGGTGTAAGAATAGGTAGTAAGAAGAAGTAGGGATAGAGGAATAGTAATGAATAATAGAAAAGTACTATGAATAGTAAACTAGACAATTAAAATACCGATAGTAATAAAAATATGTGTATAAATGCGATATCTGTAATTTTTAGCTACCGAAAAATTCTAAAACTGATATTTTTAAAAACCTTATATTTTTACGAGTCTATTGGTATTAACGGAATATTTTTTCCATCCGATGTATCGGGACACGATTTTGAAAACTGATCCCGTTCGGATCCGAAGAACACTAGAATTTTGCGAATATCGTTTTTTCAAGCTTCCCTATGTTATTACGAATTATTATCAATAATTATTTTCATTTCGTTATTTAGGGTTTAAGAGTGCGGGTTTGCCGGATCTTAAACACTAGGGTTTGTTGTAACCCTAGACTCGATATCTATGGTTTATCTCATTTTATTTGTGATTACTTAATAGTTTTCAGTTCTCAGGATCATTTAACCGAGTCTAGGGTTAAGGGTTGACTCAGTTTGACTTTTGGTGAAAATTGAAACATTTGATTCTAAAATTCACCAAAGGATTTAAAATCTTAGTATTTCATTATCGAGCGTTATTTGGATATATTGTCTTGATTTGCGAGTTAGGAATCGGATAGGTGATTTGATTGATGTACAGATGTTGATTCAACCGATGGTTAGATTTTCTATATTGTTTTTTAGGATTCTCTATTTCTCAAGATTAAGAAATCTTGTTTTTTGATCTTATTTATAATTAAGTTTTAACTTGGTTCGATTTTTAGGGTTTCGATTCCGGTGTTTGACTTTTAGGATTATTTTCTAAGAATTATGAAATTTTCAAGGGTTTACACTATCCTCTTTCCGAATGAGGATCTATCCATCCACTATTGTATGGTGGAATTAATGGACCGGTTTTTGGCAAGAAAGTCTTATATCCCGGCCTTGCTCGCTGAACAAAATAGATCTCTCAACCACTTGAAGAATAGAGGCCATGGGAAGTTCAAGTCTAGTTTGGCACTTTTGATAGTTTGGTTTACTAGCCACACTAAAGATTATGGGAGCAATTTGAGTCTGGCTTGCCACATTAGAGACGGTTATGATCTTATTTTGAGCTTTAGTGAAAGAGTCCACATTCAAGATCTTCTAAGAACTGATGAGTGGGTGCATTTACTCTAAGACTTAGAAGCTCAAACATCCCTTTGGATTGCTAAGTGGTTCCATTCTCACGCGACAATAACCAGATGCACAGAGTATGCGGCAGTTCCTTTGATTGGTTTGACTAGGTCAATGGGATATTATCTTGCTTGTGTAATAAGACAATATGGAGCACTTCAAGATATAACTAGCAAGCCATCATTAGAGAAGGTTAATATAGATTATGAAGACCCCGACATTCCTTTGGCACAAAGAGAGGGAAAGCTAGGGATGATACAAGCCAAATGGGAGATAAGAGAAATTAAGCCGATCTACGTGATAAATCCCATCAATACTAAGACAAAGAAATATTGGGCCACTAAAGAATACATCCTCAACTAAAGGGTAAAGGCAGAAGGGTTGGAATTTCAAGCGCCCAAAGTGTTGAGTCGACCACCTACCACTCTCGACCCAAAGACACAAGCTTATATGGAATTGACAAAAGCCCGAGTGGAGGTTCGCTTCTAGAAATGAAGACGAGGGAGCGAGAAATGGAAGAGGAAGTGCAAAGTTCTCAAGCCAAGTTTCAAGCACTTGAAGCTCAACTACGGATGGCGAAGAGGACTATCGAGGAGCTGAAGGACCGTTTAGCGTGTCCTAGCAAGATTAGGCGTTTGGTTTAAGTTTGAAGTCTCTTGATTTAGCTTTTCGGTTTTGTCATGATTAGGTCATGTATTGACTCCTTCAATAAATTCAGCTTTAATGAAATAAAATGGTTTTTGCCATAAAGCTTCTTCATCATCTCAATTTGCATGCGCATGCGCTTTTCGTTACTTGTCTCTACATGTTCTTGTATAACTCTTTTGTATATATTTTGTTCACTAAACGCTTGCTTGTTTTTGTATATTTTTTTACCACTAACCGTTTGCTCGTTTTGTTGAGAATTGTAAACAAATAATAAGATTTTCACTAAAAAAAAAACAAAAACAAAAAGTAATTATATATATAAATATACATATTTTTCTCTAAACTTGGAAATTTTGTTTTTGATTTTCATCTAGTTTCTAAAAGGTAGCTCTTAAACGGTCTGACCTGATTCGAAGTCCAATCATCGCTAGGTCCAAATCCAGAATGGCTAGCAACAACAACAATAATTCTGGCATTTCCAATCCAATTTTTGATCAAAGGTTCACTGCTTTAAAGCAAATGGTGTTTCGAATGACCGAGCAAATGAATCTTCTTGCACAAAACTTAAAGGCCCTTTAAGATACTACCGAAGGACATTCTGGGGTAAAGAGAGATGGTAAAACCATTGAGGAACAAGTAATTAATCATGAGCCACAAATCACTATTGAGATCGAATCTTCCAGCCTTAAGAAGGAAATTGAGGCTAAAAAAATGGAGATTGAGAAAAGGCTTTTCTCTGAATTCAATGAGAAACTCAAAGCTTTTGAGAAAATGAAAGGATTTGATCAAGCTAGAATCACAAAGTTTCCTACAATCGAAGCTGGGACTTTCCCCAAGAAGTTCAAGATTCCTGACTTTGAAAAGTATGATGATACTGGTTGCCTAAAGTTGCATACTAGGCTCTATGTGAGAAAGATGAGCCAGTACACTCAGTATGAGCAATTCATGATCCAGAATTTCCAAGATAGCCTTACCGGTCCAACTTTGACATGGTATGCTCAATTGGATCTTGACGAGATTAATACTTGGGACAAATTGGCTAGGGCTTTCTACAATCATGTCTATATGGGATTTAGGCAATATGAGGAAGAAGAAAGATGAGTCCTTTATGGAATATAATCAAAGGTGGAGATCAATGGCATCTATGGTATCTACCCCTATCCCAGAGAAGGATTTGACTTTTACTTTCATCAATACTTTGGAAGAATCATTCTTTACCCATCTCATTGGACATATTACTGCTAATTTCTCCAAGATAGTATTGGCCGGATGCAGAATTGAAAATGCCATTACTATCGGGAAGATCCATGTAGAGAAAAAGACTACAAACTCCAAGTACTTCAAAACAACAAAGGAAAGGATACTACTGCCAGTGTAGTCAGCTCAACCCCATACACTAAACTTACTCAATGTTACGCCTACCAATCAACCCATACACTAAACCTCCTCAATCCTACGCCTACTAATCAACTCCAAATACTAATAAACCCTTCACCTAGTCACAACAACCACAATGCCAAAACCAACCATTCAATAGACCCGAAAAGACAGTTTACCAGAATTCCCGTACCCTTTAGCCAAGTCCTAGCTCGGCTTAGAGCCAATAATATGATCACCTTTGAAACACCCAGAGAAGACTACAAGCACAAATTGTCATACCCCGAAGGGTACCCTAAACGTGGTAGTCCGCTGTACACATTACTAAAGCCCAAGAAAGACTACCTCAGTCACGTAGAGGCTTCCATATCATGTACAAGGCGTACATCACAACCAAGGGAACGCATCGGAGTAGCACAATTTACATTGATAATAATTAAATAATAAGACAAGGAGAATACTTATCATAAAACATAAACACGGTAAATTACAATTCTTAGAAGCATATCCCTCTATTGTCTTCAAGTGAAAATAAATGCACTTCTTAGAAACTTCCAAAACACTAGCATAGCATACATTACATATAAGGAGCCTTACAAAATAACTTCTCTTATGTTCTCATTGCCTTCATAAAAGTTTAACATCCTTTCATGACTTCCTTAATGTCATGATCTTCGATTTAAGCCAGTAGGTATACCTATTTCAACAAAATCTATGGGGGTATAAGCTTGCAACTAGCTTAGTGAGGTATTCTTTTCATTCGCACTGTCACGCCCGATAGGGTATCCTAAACGTAACAGCCGCCACATACTATAAAGACTTTTGAATTTCTATTCGAGCCTTTCAGGAGTCTTGTATAGATGTAAAGCGTCCCTTTACGACAATAGAATACTCATTCAATGGAGTTAAGAAGTTTAATGTGGCATTCATTAGCCATAGATAATAAACCAAAACATATATATATACTTTACAAAATCTAAGGGGCATTCCCCGCAAAAATAATATCAAGTCCATTACAGTCATCCAGAGTCCTTTAGTTTCCAACGGAAGTCCATACAAAAATGAAGTAAACTTCTATGGGAAACTCCTATCTCTGGTACCTGAGCTGTGGCTTGCCTCGATCTAAGCCAGATAAACTCGTGTTGCAATAAGTAAAAACTATGGGGGCATAAGCTAACTAGCTTAGTGAGTAAGAACTTCCATATCACAATTAAGTACAATTCATTCAAACAAGTGATTATTCACGCAAATGTATGCATCAGACAAATGGGTTCAACAGACATATGACCAGCCGAAAATCATATGTGGATGGACTTACGCCCTCTATCCTGGGTTAGCAGATTAACGAATCCTGCGGTACGACGCCGTTTAAGCTCACGGTCAACTGAACAATAATTCGTTTTATGGATCACGATTAACCAACAATTTCGTTTTATGGGTCACGATTAACCAACATATTCGTTTTATGGATCACGAAAAACTAACCAATGCTCATGCTCCATCCCCGTCGTGATATGAATGAGTTCAATTATAATTGAAGTCAAATATATATTAATTCAATTCTTTTAGGTGACCAACAATGATTCGCAGACAATCCATATAAAATACTAGCTAATCAATCAATAGATTAACACTCGGTTTCGATATTTCTTAAGTTCCATTTCACACATCAACAGCAGACAAATATATAATTCCCATATACCCCAACATACATATCCAATTTCGTCTTTGCCTACACCACTAGTGCCACTAACAGTACAATCACATTCATTAATTGAGAGTGGAAGTAGTACTCACTCGGCCATTGGACGCTGGTCTTTTTAGTAGTAATAGTCGGGACGTAGGGTGTCGTCTTGCTCGTGATCACCTACCACATAAGAATAATCCTAATGAGATTCTCATCATTTAGCTAATCCAAGCTATACATCTAAACTAGATGAATTAGGAATTCTCGCCATTTGCGGAAGCCCCGACTTAAAACGGCCATAACTTGGTCATTTTAACTCGGAATTTCACAAATTTTATATCGATCTCTATCTACTTCGAAAGATCTATCTATTTCTAGTATTATTTTCAAGTTTTGAAAATAGTAAAGTCATGGAACAGTGGAATAAGTTCTGTTCTGTCACTTTCTCAATTCCAAAAATTGTTTCGCTTTTGATAAAAATGTTCCTAGTTGATGATTCATGTATAGATGGTGTATGAATGAATTCCTATGAATGTGATGTAATGAACTCAATATATGCATGGTCTTGATGATTTTTGATGATGAACTCTTACGATCTCTTAATTATTAAGAATTTCCTTGATGACTATTTATAGAAAGCCATTATCTCCAACCTTACATTCCCTAGGGTTTTCGAAATTTTCTTCTTGAAATTTGCTTGTTATCCAACCAAAATGAGTTCCCATATCTACACTTATTGTGACCTTCATTTATGTATAAAAATCCACATTTTTCATTGGGTAACTATGTTTTTGAACAAGCTACTTATAGAAATCCGAATTTTGTAAGTTCCGTTTTCTTGCATTTTCTTTATGAGAAAACTTGTTTAAGGCATAAAAAATTGAAGCTTTATTATATCTATTATCTAAGGAATCCATTTGACTCATAACACATCCCATTTAAACTTAAATATTAGGTGCTCATGTAGGCATGATTCCAAATTACGAATTTAACTATCAATCCATATATCAATATTTTTCATTCTAACTCCACTACTTGTTTTTTTATCATGCCTAAACTCATCTAAACTTATGAAAATCATTCCTTAAGGGTGTCTATTACATATACCTTCCATTCTTTATGAAAAATATGAGTTTTAAAGGGGTTTTGGTGGTCTTTAAAGTAGGGTTCTAAATCCATCCGAATTTCCAACAAATCATTCCTAACCAAAATTTCTTTCTTTTCAAGCTCCTTGTCTTCTACACATGTAGATCTACCATCTAACCTATCTATACATAGACAAGACCACATTTTTATTATCATCAATGCATGAGAATCCAAATAAACATATGGACATAAGGGTAGATGAAGTTATACATGTCTAAACATTAGATCTACTAAATATGATGCATGAATCATGGGTTCCATGGCATGAACATAAATATTTATGCAATGTTCCTACTTTACATGCATAAACAAGATGATATTTCAAAAAAACTCTTTCAAATACTAGATCCACTTCTTGTGATGGCTTGAGATTTTGTAGTAGTGTTTTCATGTCCCTTGCTTATGCTCATTGGGATTAATGGTGGAAAACACACAAGAATGATATCTTGCCATTATAGATTTGGGAGGAATAAAGCTTGAAATCAACACTTTAATGGGGATTTAGAGATAAAGAAGAGAAAAACAAAGTTGTGAGTGTGTGTGTGCTTGGTGTGGGTCACGGCAAGCTTGAAGAAGAGTGGGAGAGGATTTTCAACCTTATAAATTTTTTGGTAAGAGTAAAAATGAGGAGAGAGAGAGAAAAAGAAGCTTATATATTAATGGATTAGGGTTTTATGAATAAATTGAGTAAAAATAAATTAAATTGAGAGGGAAAAGCTAAGGGGGGCGCCGGCCATGGGTTTGTGTGTGCGTGTGTGTGTGTTTTGAAATTTTGATATTTGTAATTTAAGTAATTAAAATGTAATAAATGTAATAATTATTTAAGAGACAAAATTCATTGGAAAAGAATTGAAATGAGTAGTTGTAAGAATGTAAGAATAGGGTATGGATAGTGTGTAGTGTAGGTTGTACTTGTGAATAGTAGACAAGACATCTATTTTACCGGTTGTAACGAAAACACGGGAAAAGCTATAACTGTAATTTTTATAGTCCGGAAAATTATAAAATTGATATTTTTGGAATCCTTATAAAATTACGGTTCTAATGAATATTCCGGAACATTTTTCTGAGTTCGTGGTCTGGGGCACGCTTTTCCGTAATTGAGCTTGGAAAGGCCCGGAATTGAAAAATTCCCGAATTTAAAACTTTCGAAGGTCTAAAATATACTTTAGAAGGATAATTCATATTCATTTACTTTATAAAACTTCTTTTATTATGAAACCGAAGTAAAGCCGAATTTAGGGTTCCTAAGCTCCTCTCACTAGACTTAAACTGAACCGGATTAGGGTTTCGCTTTTCAACTCCCGGGGTTTTCTTAACTACTGAGATTCTCGGGGTTTACACGCACCATGGTTTCAAACAAGTTCATTTAAATTTTCACACATATGCTATGCATACAATGCAACAATCACGATTACACAAATATATATAGTTATCCGGAAACCATACATAAAACGGATTTATCCCTCCGTATTAAAAGTTAGGGAATTGGTGATGAAAATCCTCGATCTTCTACTACTAGTCCCTACCCAAAACATTCGGTTGACTCGGCTTCATACCTAGAATTGCATTCCTCGAGCGATTTGGATTATCTAGGAAGGAGCATGGCCCGTGACCCTCACGATAACAGCCAATCCAACTTTACGCGTAGGAGTAGGAGTCTTTCGAAAAAGATGTGACTCGATGGATGCTATGCGTGAGCATTTTATTTTTCTTAAGCCAAACCTTATTAAGGTTTATTAAGGGGCGATCAATCAATTTGACAAGTAATAAGTGATCATATAAGTAAGTAAACAAAACACTTAAACAGACAATTTGAAGTTACGATATTCTTAATTCTCATTTCACGCATAAGCATAGAATCACACAAACATATATATATATATCCCCGAATTCCTCATACATACCTATTTTTATCTTTTCTTAGTATACTAATGCCACTACTTTATATGCACAAGCAAAGTAACGAAATTGAGAGGAATAACTCACTCGTCCATTTTATAATCTTCTTAGTCGTAGAAATCCTCAGGAAGGGTAATATCGTATCCTTTGTCACCTAAACAAAAAAAAAAATACCCGGGATGAGTATTTCGTAGAAATTCTACTTAAACTTTCTAATTCTATTTCACTATATTCGTCAAAATCGTATATAATAAAATTACAATTTAAAATGGCTATAACTTGCTCATTTTAACTCAAAATTTTACATATAATATACCGTTTTCTACCTATTTGAAAAGATCTATCTATTTATAAAGTCATTTTTGTCATCTAAGGTCGTTTGGTTTTTGAAACCATAGGGTATAGATTTAAAACGAATATGTCTAGATTTTGCGAAACAATTTTCCAACTCAACTTTATTCAAAAATCCTTTGATATATATATATATATAAATGATTGATAAATCCCTTTAGTATACAAATAAGCTCACTTTATATGCAAAAATTTTAATGGTAGTGTCTCAATAATTTATTTCATAAAACAATTCATTTTGAAGTGTTAAAACTTAACTTGACAAATTTCTTTTTTCAAGTGTTTTGAAGAAACTTTATATTTTCCTAGATTATTATAAATGAGTATATTTTTATTTTATTTTCCTCATTCCTTTTTGCAAAATAAGTAAATTTTCCTTTAGCTTTAACTTTTGTAATTTCTACTTCTAGTGATAAAAGATCAAAGTTATCTAAAATCTATTAAGTTGTTGAAAACCTTTATAAATTTGTATTTAGAATGGTTTTAGAAAATGAGTATTTTCTTTTTATATTTCTTGTTTAAAATATAAGTTCTTGTTTTCTAAAACTTGGTCTTTTATTTCCTCTACCAAATTTATTTGAAAAGAATCCCTTTTATTGATAAAATCCTTTGTTTTTTATCTTATTATACTTGTATTTTTTGGAAATAAGTTCCTTATTTAGAAACTTGAAAATCATTATTTTCCTAAGTGGTTTTATAACTTTATGA
This sequence comes from Combretum micranthum, assembly GCA_024138025.1. Classification (NCBI taxonomy): domain Eukaryota; kingdom Viridiplantae; phylum Streptophyta; class Magnoliopsida; order Myrtales; family Combretaceae; genus Combretum; species Combretum micranthum. The sequence goes on along the minus strand of JAMXBD010001817.1, from coordinate 266,879 downwards.
GTTGATTTTATCTTAACTTTGAAAACTAGTTTGTTTTTTGATTTTGTCACGAAGTTGAAAAGAGTTTAATCTTAAGCTTTTTGTGAAAACTTTGAATACTAACAAATTATTTTACTAAAACTTAGGTTACCATAATATACAAAGAAAGTGTTTATTTCTTATTTTTCCTTAGTAAAGCTATCTTTGTTATATGAGAAAACGTTGAGAAAACTTATATTGCTTCTATTTCTATGTTATTGATAATAACTTCATTATTTAATGACAAGGCACTTAATAGAAAATTTAGTTTTAAGTTCCTTTAATAAAGTAAAATTCTACTTTTAACTTTAGTTGAGACAATAACATTATGTAGATGCAAGTATTATGAGCATGTAAAATAATAATGATATGAGAAAATACTAGAAACAAATAACGATAAACAAAGTAATAAAAATATCAAGTATTAGGAACCTTAGCTTTATCAAGGCTTCCGGGACTAGAATTGACTAGTCCTAAAAAGAATAAAGAAAATAAAGAAAATGTTGTTTTGACTTGATATAGACAAGGCAAGACTAGAAAGACTAGTCTTAAAAGAGTATGAAATAAATAAATTGCAAAGCATGAAATTAAATAAATAATAAGTGAGCGCTTATATGCTCTAAAGATTATATATAAATACATAAATATATTTAGTTAGATATGAATAAGAAGCTAGCATAATAACAACAATGAAATCAACATATATATGAACATAATAACAACATAATAACAACATAATAAAAGTTGAATTTCATGTACAAGAACAAAACATGAACATGCTGTTGCTTTTACTACTCATATGAATTTCAAAACAACACCATAGTCATGTTAAGTTACATGACATGGATAAACTAAATGGTTAGATGAAATTTTACCTAAAGTGTTTATGTGGTATGAAGATGGTAGTGAATGTATGGTTATGTGGTTATTGAGAAATGATAGTTGGATTGTATATGGAGAGAAATTTTGTGAGTATTTGATGAAAGAGAGTTTTGGTAGAGGAAAATTTTGTGGAGAGTGTTTGTGCAGTGAATTTGAGAGAGTTTTGATAGTAGAATGTGTCAGGCCCCAACGGGTACCCTAAACATGACAGCCCGCCGTATGCAATATTAAAACTTAAGAATGACTATCTCAGTCACTCAAAAGCTTCCATATCGGTACAAGGCGTACATTTACATCAAAGGGAGACTGATGAAGTAGTGCATTTTAAGAAATTGGCAACGGAACATACAAAATATGACTTAATATAATTCATAGAAACATAAAGTCTTACAACTTCTAAGGGGCATTCCCCCGATAAATAACAACATGATTCTACTAAAGATAAAGTAACTAAAGCTAGAAGATTTTAGAAGAAATCTACTCTATGTCTTCAAAACAGAATTCCTCCAAAAGCTTCTCAAAATAAAGATTCTATCCGGGGAATCAAGATGGTCTCGGGTACAAAAAGATAATCCTGCAAATTCAAAAGTCTATAGGAGTATAAGCATAACTAGCTTAATGAGATATTCCTTACGCAAAAGTACTCATAACAAGCAATTAACCAAGTTTATTAATCAAGCATATGAAATGCAACAACCATATGATCAAACATTACATACGGCTATCCAGTTTCGTATGTGTGATGGATTTACCCCTCCATCGGTGGTTAGGGAATGCATTGAACTAAGACCTAAATGACCTTCTTAAAGTTGTGTGCGTCTTGGGGTTCCAACGAACCGTACTACTAGTCCCCGGGCTTTCCTTACCCAAAGCGATCGATCCGGCTCGGCTACAACTTAAGACCATATTCCCCGAACATCCTAAACTCTCAAGGTTGTAGCAAGGCAGCTTACCTTTCCGGTCCTACGCTAAAGAGTAGTAGCAAAATTTCTAAATGATATGCATGAGCAATTTATTATATGAGGATTTCAATATGACATTAAATCATTTAAAGCGATCAAGCAATATTTGCACACATAACAATACATACATAGAAACATTTATATCAATCACAAATTGGGTTCCGATATACTTATTGTTCCTGGATCGTACACAACGATTCACATACATAATTCCCATGATATCCCACATGCATATCAATTTTATCTTTTCCTAATATCTACTGCTCTATACTACAAGCACATACGCGAATATACAAGCGTAAAGGAAACTCACTCGTCCATAGCAATCTAGGAGTCGAAGTAATCGTCGAGGAAGACAAGATCTTGATTCTCGACACCTAAACAAAAGAAATACCCAACATGAGTATTTCATCCAAGATCTATTCAAATTCTATAATTCTACCTTAGAGAATTCGTAAAAATCGTATGAAATGGAAATTCCAACTTAAAATGGCCATAACTTGCTCATTTTAACTCGGAATTCCGCATATTATATATCGATTTCTACCTACTCGAAAAGATCTATCTATTTCTAAGGTTATTTTTATCAAAAGAAGTCATTTGGGTCTCGGAATAATAACGTACAGATTTGATACGAATTTCAAAAATAGAGTTTTCAAACTTTCTTCATTCAAGAACTTTTGTACAAAAATATAGATATTTTGTATGGTTGAAAAATCCTTGAATACATACATATATATATATATAGACTCAAACCATATGCTTGAATTTAGTGGTGTTGTCTCAACAATGATTTTGTAAAACAAAATGTCTTAAAAAGTGAGAAAAGCTAAGACTTTGAGAATCTCTTTTTTAATTTTTGTTTGGAAAATTTATTAGTAAGTATTTCCTTCTTTTAACTCCCTTTCTTAACTTTGAGAATAATTACTTTTTCAAAAAGAAATTTTAATCTTTTAAGATTCTCATAAATTTATTTCTAGTGGTTTAGAAGACATAGCTTTTCTAAATATTTCATGTTTATAAGTTCTAAAGTTTTTCTAAAGTTAGACCCACTTTTAAAAGAATAATATCAATAATTTTATGAGTTATTTTATTATTTTTATTTCCTAAGTAAAGCTTATCATTAGAAAGGCTATTCTTTAATAATTTTGTAAAACTTATCTAAACATTAATAGTTGATGAAAACTTTACATATGAGTTTAAGAAAACCTTTGTTTAAATAAAGAATTAAGTTTAAGGAATTTTTCTTTATTTTATTGGTTTAAAAGAGAGTTTGATAACTTTATTTTCATTGATAAAATACCATAAAGTATTATTACTAAAACTTGAACTAATCTTATCTAATTTTAGAAAGTATTTATTAAGATGAAACTTTAAGTCTTTAAGAAAATAATTCCTTATGTGACAAATTTACTTTTAAAGAAAGTTCTTTATTTTTATTATTTAAGAAAGCTCATTTTCATTATGGTTGAGACAATAACAACATGTTCATGCATGAATGAGAATATGTAACTATGAGAAATATAATAAAAACAACATAAATAAGATAATTATATAAGAGTATAAAAGTAAAGTCAAGTATTAGGAGCCTTAGCTTTATCAAGGTATCCCGGGACTAAGAATAGACTAGTCCTCAAAAGAAAAGAAAAGCAAAGAAAGAAAAATTATTTTGACTTGATATGGACAAGTCTAAGACTAGAAAGACTAGTCTTAATAACAATATGAAATAAATAAATTGCATAACTTGAAAGTAAATAAATAACAAATGAGCTTATATGCTCTAAATAAATATATATACATAATATACATAATACTTATATGAGTTAGATTAGAAACAAATAATAACAATAACAACATAATAATAGCATAAAGAAAATAAGAACATGAACAAAAACAAAACATGAATAAATTGTTGCTTCTTTAACTCTCATGAGTCTACGAAAGATACACTAAACTCATGTTAAGTTGTATGAACATGACGAGTATATGAAAGAAACTTTTACCTAAGGTTATGTATTTGTTGAAGAAGGAAGGAATGGATTGTAGTATTATGTGGGACTTGGTTTTATAAAGAAAAGAGAAAACTTGAGAGAGATTTTGAGAGTGATTTTGTGGAGTGATTTTGAGAGAGTTTTAGTAGGAAATGAGTTGTGTGAAAGAATGAAAGAAGAAGGGAGTATTTATAGATTTTTGGAGTGAAAATTAGATGTAATTAAATAAATTGGAAAACAAATTAAAAATTGGATGGATGGAGAGAGAGGGGGCGCTAGTTCTAGCTTGTAGAGGGGGTAGAATTAATTTATTTTGTTTGTTTTGTAATAAAAAAAGTAATGTGTAAAGTGTGATGTGATTAAAGTTGTATGGGGAAGGTAAATTGTAAGGTATAGGTATGGTAGTGTGTAAGAATAGAATATAAGAAAAAGTAGAGATAGATGAATAGTAGAAAAGTACTATGAATAGTAGACTAGACAATTAAAATATCGATAGTAAAGAAAATACGCGTAAACGGCCTATATTTGATATTTTTAGTTACCGAAAAATTTTAAAATTGATATTTTTGAAATCCTTATATTTTTAAGAATCTATTGGTGTTGTCAGAATATTTTTACTATCCGATGCACCGAAGCATGGTTTTTGAAAACTGATCTCATTCGGATCCGAAGGACACTAGAAAAGTACGAATTTAATACTTTTAAGCTCTCCTATATTATTACGAACCATATTCCACAATTATCTTCATTTCGTTTTCTAGGGTTTAAGAACACGGGATTGCCGGATCTACATTCTCTAGACTAAACATAGACCAGGTTAATTTTAGGGTTTTATTTTGACTTCAGGTTCTTAGGGTTCGCTTATATTATCGAAAAATCTAGGGGCTTACAGAATGAGTTGTGTGAAATAATAAAGAAGGAATGAGGTGTTTATAGAATTTTGGAGTGAAAATTAGATATAATTAAATTAATTGAAAAAGAAAATAATTGATGTGAAGAGAGAGAGGAGTATGGATGGCAACAAGAGAGAGAGGGAGGGAAAATTGTTTAAAAATTAATTTTAGAAGAAAAGTGTAAGAGAAGTTTAGTAATATGTGATGTAGAATTTTTATGGGAAAAGAAAATTGTAAGAAATATGTATGTAGGTGTAAGAATAGGTAGTAGAAAAAGTAGAGATAGAGGAATAATAATGAATAGTAGAAAATACCATAAATAGTAAATTAGACAATTAAAATACCGATAGTAATAAATATATGCGTAAAAATACGATATCTGTAATTTTTAGCTACCAAAAAAATTCTAAAACTGATATTTTTGGATTCCTCATATTTTTACGAGTCTATTAGTATTAACGAAATATTTTTACCATCTGGTGTACAAGGGCATGGTTTTTGAAAACTGGTCCCGTTCGGATCCGAATGATACTAGAAATTTAAAAATATGATATTTTTAAGCTTCCCTATATTATTAGAAACTATTATCAACAATTATTTCCATATCGTTGTTTAGGGTTTAAGAGCACAGGATTGCCAGATCTTAAACTCTAGGGTTTGTTGTATGCTTTGTTGACTTTTATGGTTCCGGTTTGATTTCCGGTTTTGTTGAGTTATTCGTAAGATCATAAAATTTTGGGCTTTTGTCCGTATTATATTTTTAGTTCAATGTCTATGGTTTATTTCATTTTATTTTATGATTATTTAATATTTTTCAATTCTTTGGATCGTTTAATCGAGTCTAGGGTTAAGGGTTGACTCGGTTTGACTTTTGATGAAAATTGAAAATTTGATTCTAAAATCTACCGAAGGATTTAAAATCTTAGTATTTCGTTGTCAAGCGTTATTTGGATATATCGTCTTGATTTGCGTGTGAGGAATCAGATAGATGATTTGATTTTGGTGTACGGATGTTGATTCAACCATTAGTTGGATTTTCTATTTTGTTTTGAGGGTTCTCTTTTTCTCAAGATTAAGAATTCTCGTGTTTGACCTTATTTAGAACTTGGTTTTAACTTGGATTGATTTTTGAGGTTTCGATTTTAGAGTTAGACTTCTAGGATTATTTTTTAAGAATTATGAAAATTTCAAGGCTTTACACAAATACTTTAACCCTGAGTAGAAATGTGATTATCATTGGGGTAAGTAGGTCATTCTACTAACAATTGTTAGAGGCTTCGAAATAAGATTCAAGACCTCATTGATGTTAAATTGGTCCAACTGGATTTCATTGAAACTCCAACCCCTAATGTTAACACCAATCCTCTCCCAAATCATGGGCTCACGATCAACATGATCATGATTGAAGAATGTGAGCCTTTTATTGGAATGATCCAATTCGATCCAAAAAGGGTAGTTATCCAATGTCAAGAGGAGCAGAAAGAGGCCCCATATAAGGTGAAGTCGATGAGGTATCAATTCCATGTACCCATTGCACCGAAAGATTATAAAGCTACCCCATTCAACTATCAAGCTGTTAATCAAGTTCCCAGGCCCATGGTCGGCAAACTTGGAAAAGCCCCAGAGCCCGAAAGAGAGAAAACATTGGCAGAGGAATTCTTCCCACAGAAAAAAGATAAGGAAAAGGAGGAGAAATCTGATGAGAAAACGGCCTTGACCAAGATTATGAAGATGAGTGATTATAAGATTACTGATCAACTTGCTAAGGTCCCAGCTCAAATATCCTTGATGGGTTTATTATTGACTTCTGAAAAACACCAGGAAGCCCTCTTTAAGATACTTCAACAAATCAAGGTTCCCGAAGGTGTTGCAACTGAAACGATGGAACATGTGATGAATTCGGTATTTGCTTTGGACCAAATCTCTTTCTCACCTGATGAATTGGGAGCTGAAGGCACTCAACACACGAAGCCCCTATTTATAATGGCTAAGTGTAATGGATTGATTGTAGCCCGAGTCCTCATTGACAATGGGTCATCTCTGAATGTTTGTCCATTGGCCACTTTGAACCTACTCGGAATCGATGCATCTGATCTTCGATCCAGTTCCACAATTGTTAGAGCTTTTGATGGATCCAAGAGAGGAATATCAGGAGAAATAGACTTGGAAGTTACTATTGGGCCACAAGACTTTACTATTCCATTTCAAGTTCTAGACATACCAAGATCATTCAATTTGTTGCTTGGAAGGCCTTGGATCCATTCAGCTGGGGCAATACCATCTAGTCTGCATCAGATGGTCAAGTTTATAACAAATGGCCAAATCGTTACGGTACTGGGTGAACAAGATCATGCTATCTTCGAAGACACTGCTATACCTTATATTGGCGATGAAGGATCCGAAGACTTTGGTTTACAAATTTTTGAAGAAGCCAATATGATTCAAGAAGAGGGACATTTAGGGACATTTGGACTGGGATATGTTCCTACTCCGGCTGAGATACAAGAGATGAAAAGGAAAGCCCGGAAGAAGAGAGGAGAAGAATGGTATAATTCCCCTATTGAGTCTCCAGACATCAGAGTCACATTCCCACAACCTTCTCATGTCCAGAAGTTAGACATTGCATCAGTTATGGAGCCTTCTTGCAGCTCCCATCCGGTTCAGGAGTTGAATAATTGGTTTACTATTCCCCTTAACTCTAGGGTTACCTTTGAGTAAGGGTTAATTCATGAAGCGTTTTTATGTTTTGTTTCTTTTATCAGTTGCTCAAATAAAATGTACTCCATGAGTCATATTCATTAATGAAATTTCTTTGTTTCTTTTCTATGTTATCTCTTTTCCATATCATCACTTTCTTTTTTCCCTCACTTTTCTTCCTTTTTCTTTATCTTGCCTTTATTCAGATCTGATGATAACGGTGAAAGTAAGGGATATCTTGCGCGATAGATAACGAAAATACTGATATCACTTCCGGCCTACTGGGTTAGTCGTCGAAGGTGATATTAGTGATCACACTGGGATAGAGAAAAGTTGGCAAAAATATGAACAAGGTAGAATTGAGATCAGTGAGCCCAGAAGTAGTAAATGTTGGAACTGAAGATGAGCCTAAAAATTTGAAAATAGGCACCACCTTATCCACTGAACAACGAGAAAGATTGATAAAATTATTGACTGATTACTTAGATGTGTTTGCATGGTCCTACGAAGATATGCCTGGTTTAGAGACCTCTATAGTGGTTCATAAATTACCGACTAAAGCAGATATCAAACCAAAGAAGCAAAAATTAAGGCGATTTAGACCAGATATCTTGCTTAAGATTAAAGAAGAAGTGAAGAAATTATTAGAAGTCGGTTTTATAGAGGTATCCGATTATCCTGAATGGGTGCCAATGTGGTCCCGGTACTTAAAAAGAATGGAAAGGTTAGAGTTTGTGTAGACTTTGCGATCTAAACCAAGCTACACCCAAAGATAATTTCCTTTACCTCACATAGATGTCTTGGTGGATAACACAGCTGGAAACCATCTATTTTCATTCATGGATGGCTTTTCGGATACAATCAGATTAAAATGGCAGAAGAAGATAAAACCAAGACAACCTTTATTACTACTTGGGGAACATTCTGTTACAAAGTCATGCCTTTCGGCCTTAAAAACGCTGGGAACATATCAAAGGGCGATGGTTACTTTATTCCATGACATGATGCATCAAGAAGTCGAAGTATATGTGGATGATATGATTGCTAAGTCTAAGGAAGATGAGGATCATGTGGAAATATTGAGGAGATTATTTGATAGATTACGGAAGTTCCATCTTAAGCTGAATCCTGAGAAGTGTACGTTTGGCGTGACCTCAGGGAAGTTGCTGGGATTCGTAGTCAGCAAGGAATAGAAGTTGATCCGGATAAGGTTAAAGCCATACTTGAATTGCCTCCTCCGAAGACGATCAAAGAGGTTAGGGGCATATTAGGACGCTTGAACTACATTGCTCGGTTCATATCACAATTAACCGACAAATGTCGCCCTTATTCAAGTTGTTGAGGAAAAATGCAGCTATCCATTGGGATAAAGATTGTCAAGAAGAATTTGATGAAAATAAGCAATATCTAATTAATCCACCATTGTTAGTAGCACCAACACCTGGTCGCCCTCTTTTCTTGTATTTTACGACACTTCCTGAATCAATGGGAGGTATGCTTGGACAGAAATATGAAGATGGGAAAGAATAGGCTATTTACTATCTGAGTAAGAAATTCACTGAAGGTGAACAAAAGTATACCGAAGTGGAAAGAACTTGTTGTGTCATGGTGTGGATTATGCACAGACTTAGACAATATACATTGTATTATTCTATAGAGCTTTACATGAAACATGACCCTTTGAAGTATCTGGCTCAAAAACCAGGATTGATTCGGAGAATTTCCAAGTGGTAAATGCTGTTATCAGAATTTGATATCACTTATGTGAATCGTAACTCAGTTAAAGGTCAGGCGCTTGTAGATCAGCTAGCTGAAAACCCAGTTGAAGATAATGTGATTGATGGAGAAGTTCAATTTCCGGATGAAAGCATATTGCTGGCAGATTCGGATAAAGAATCAGAACAGTTCACCCCTAAATGGAAGTTGTACTTTGATGGAGCAGCTAATGTATGTGGATGTGGAATTGGTGCAGTCTTAATATCACCAGATGGTAATCAATACCCCGCTTTGGCAAGATTGATGTTCCCTTATGCTAATAATGTGGCAAAATACGAGGCTTGCATCATGGGTATCAGGCACTTGAAATGGAGATAGATGATCTTGAAGTATAAGGAGACTCCTCTCTCATCATCTTTCAAACACGAGGAGAATATAAGACAAAGGATGCAAAATTGGTGCCTTATCACCAACATTTACTAGAATTGGCACAAAAATTCAAAGAAATATCATTTACTTATATGCCAATAAACCAAAACCAGTTCGCAGATGCATTAGCCACATTAGCATCTATGATTCAGATCACTGATGGAGTTGAGATCTAACCTTTAAAGATTCACATTGAGGAGGAACCGACATTTTGCTTGAATACTAAGGAAGTCCTAAAGAAAGATCCCTGGTATGATAATATCAAAGAATTCCTCCAAGACGGCAAATACCTTAAAAACGCCTCAACAAAGGAGCAAAAAATGCTAAGACGCTTAGCAGCTTATTTCATGCTCAGTGGTAATACATTGTACAAAAAAATTGATACTACTCTCTTGAGATGTGTAGATGGCGGAAGCAAAAATGTTGATGAAGGAAGTCTATGAAGGGATATGTGGACCTCACATGAATGGATATATGCTAGCTAAAAAAGATTATGAGGATGGGTTATTTTTGGATAACTATGAAATCAGATAGTATCAAACAGGTGAGACATTGTCACTTGTGCAAGATATATTCTAATAAGATAAATGCTTCTCCCAAAGAATTGCAATTGCTGTCTTCACCTTGGCCATTCTCGATGTGGGGTATGTATATGATAGGGCCAATTTCACTAAAAGCCTTAAATGGTCACCGATTTATATTAGTGGTGATCGATTACTTTATCAAATCGGTTGAAGCATTCTTGTACACTTATGTTACCAAAGGAGTAGCTGTTAAATTCATCAAGAGAGATATCATAGCCAGATATGGAGTCCCTGATACAGTCATTACAAACAACGGTACCAATTTGAATAACAAATTAATGTATGAATTGTGCCAAAACTTTGGAATCAAACATCGAAACTCTACCCATTATTGACCTCAGATGAAAGGGGTAGTTGAAGCGGCCAACAAGAACATCAGGAAAATAATAGAGAAAATGGCTATCACTTACAAAGACTGGCATGAGATGTTACCCTTTGTACTCATGGCCTACCAAACATCCATCAGAGTATCAACAGGGGCAACCCCCTATTCATTAGTCTATGTCACAGAAGCAGTTTTGCCTGTTGAAGTTGAAATTCCATCACTTAGAATATTGGTAGAAACGGAATTGGATGAAGCTAAATGGGTAAGAAACATGATTGATTAGTTGAATCTCATTGACGAAAGGAGGATGACTGCTTTATATCATGGCTAGCTTTACCAGCAAAGAATGGTTTGAGCATTTAATAAGAAAGCTTGCCTGAGAAATTTCAAGAAAGGAGACTTAGTCTTAAGAAAAGTGCTCCCAAATGTTCAAGATCCTAGAGGAAAATTTACTCCTAATTATGAAGGACCATATGTAGTGAAGAGAGTGTTTCCTAGTGGTGCATTAATCTTGACTGGAATGGATGGTCCAGATTTGAAAGACTCTGTAAATTCTGATGCAATCAAGTTGTACTACTCTTGAGAAATTAATGAGAATTTTATCAAGTTCAGAAAATTTGCTAACTACTTTGTTTATGTGTGATCTAATTTTTGTTATCTATCGACAAAAAGATATCCCCGACGGTCTCTAATCATCAGATCGGTCATTGACCATTCACCTCAATTGATAAGTTCTCTTTCATCCTTATATCTTCCAAACACTTAAAACACGAGTGTATTGTGATAGAGGGGTTTGAGCAATTGATAAAGTTATAAAAACATGATAATACTTTGTGATTTGATCTTTTCTTAAAGAAATGCCTATTTCAGGGGAATAACATAAGAAGTCAATAAGTTCAAGCTGTAAAGTAAGGAAAACTTTAAGAATCATCTCTTGTATCGTCTCGTGATCAAGACTAAAAAAAAAAAAGGGGGGGTCCATTTACCATCAAGAGACAAACATAGATACTCAATTCAAAGGATAGCCACTGTGAATGCGTTCTAGCCTGACGGAGTAAACCTAGTGATGAGCGGACTTCACTAAGTGGTCTGACTAGTTTAAAAGCTTCTATAAGAATCTGGCAATTGTGGAAAAAAAAAAGGAAAGAGAATGAATAAATATATTGCTAGGATTAAGTTTTTCAGGAAATTAGCTCTAGAAGCCACTCAAAGCATGAGGAAATCAAGAGCTCAAGACATGAGATTTGCTACTTAAGGATCAGAACATGAGACCCAGTTCAAGAGGCGTTTCAGAGCACGAAGCATCTCTGTAGAACATGTGAAACGTTTCAAGAGTCTTTTCAAGCTTAAGGATCGCTAGCTCGGTGGAGTGCCTTCCTTCTTTTCAAGCTTAAGGATCGCTAACTTGGAAGAGCACCTTCCTTCTTTTCAAGCTTAAGGATCGCTAGCTCGGTGGAGCGCCTTCCTTCTTTTTAAGCTTAAGGATCGCTAGTCGAGCGCCTTCCTTCTTTTCAAGCTTAAAGGATTGCTAGCTCAGAGGAGTGCCTTCCTTCTTTTCAAGCTTAAGGATCGCTAGCTCATAGGAGCGCCTTCCTTCTTTTCAAGCTTAAGGATCGCTAGCTTGGTGGAGCACCTTCCTTCTTTTCAAGCTAAAGGATCGCTAGCTTAGAGGAGTGCCATCCTTCTCTTCACGAACATGAATTGTCTCTACTCAAGAAGCGACTCAATTCAAGGAGCATATCAGCACATGAAAAGCTTTCACCCCGCTCAAGAATTGGAAGTTACAGATAAGTTGATGTCAAAATAAGGTCTATTTTATCTTTGTGATAAGGTTTTGACAAACCTCACCACAAAGAGGGGCACCTGTAGAAACCTCATTTTGACAATTTATTTTTGTCAAATTGTTAATAATTAAATGTTAATATTAGTGCAAATATGGCTAAATTGAAGGATTTTTTACATTTTTGAGTATTAGATTAGAAATAAAAATTAGGAAAAATAAATGACATTAAAGGAAATAAATATAATGGATGTATTATATAAGTATATAATATAGTTTTATAATCTGAAAAGAAAAATTACTGTTCATCTTCTTCTTCGTTGGGCAGCCTGATCGACCCACTTTGAGCCCCTTTTTGACCCACTTCTTGACCTTTTTTCTATGAACCGAAGGCAGATTTGGAAACTAGGCATGGAATAGTTTGTTTGGTATAAAAATCACATGTTTTCATCAATAATTACTCTTTCAAATCCGGACTTTAAATTTAGGAAAAACTCGTTTTTGGTACTTTCCTAAAAAATTCAAAAAACATGTGAAAGTTTTTTTTTAGGTAATTTAATGATTCGGAACGTTATAATATGGGAGGTACATGTCATTTATTGCATTTAATTGGAAAGTTACATCGGTTTTGACTCGATTATTCAAATTTTGCCCAAAACGTGTTTTACAAGCCTTAGGTTCGAGATTGATTGATTGATTGATTAGGAAGGTTTTGGTCGAATTAAAGCTTATGAATACCGTCCTCATCTTCTGTTTTGGAGGGAAGAAGGTCTGATTTCTCAAAACTCTGTCCAATTTAATTTTAATTCGAATTTTCGTTCTTAAGTTGTTCTTGATTTAGGGTTCTCAATTCTAATCGTCAAAATTTTTGTCTTGCAGGGAAAATTAGAACAATTAATTTACATTGATTTGTTTGGAATCATGAGGACTTCAAAAGCCCTCAATCAATTATCTCCTATCCTTGCTGATCTGCCTTCATTGGTCGTCCACTACCACGTCATCATCGACCCTCCGCCGTTGCTGCTGCCATCACCGAACTGCTCCTGGTCATCATCGTCGTCAATCCTCGTCGTCGCAAGTCGTCCTTCATTCATTCGCTCATCGATCCTCTGCACACTATCGCGGTCTTCATCTCTGGTCGTCTTCAATTCCTACATACAGACCCATCTTCATCCAGGTAAGTTTTCCTTACCATATATGTGTATATGTATATATAATAATATAATAATATATAATAATAGATTATATATAATTAGTAATAAATATATGTTGTCGTAGAAATATATTAATAAATAGATTATTAAGTGAAATTAGTTGAAGTTTTAATAATATTAATCATAGTAATCATAGTTTTATTAAGTGAAATTAGTTGAAGTTTTAATAATATTAATCATAGTAATATTTGTTTGATGTTAATATATGATAATAGTGTGAAGTTTCTGTTTATAAATAATTGTGATAGTTTTACATGAGTTTTTGTGACGATTGATATTATGATGATTTGTTTGTTTAAAAAAAAAAATCGTTTTGACACCTAGAAAATTTTGATTATAAATTTGTTTAAAATTAATTTGATAGATTTAAGAATCACATAAAATTAGATAATTTTTACTAAATCATAAAAACTTAATGAACTTCAAGTGATAAGATTTGAAAATACTAAAATTAACCAACAAACTAAATTTTTCTTAAAAAACTACGTGTGGTCTGATCCAAATTAGTGGGTACGTAGGTACCTAAATGGGCAACTCAAAATATGTAAAAAATTTATTTTTGTGATTTTGTTTATTTCTATTAGTTTAAGTAAATTTGTACATATTTGTAAATAGTTAAAGCCTTGTAAATAGTTTAGATTTTAAAATTAAGGTTTAAAAGAAAGCAATTTAATATGGGAAAGCTATAGTGGTAACCGTTTAGGTTTTAATAGATTAGCCCACGGACTCAAGTGAATTTCTGGTTCTCGTTTTCAAAACAATTTTTTCGCGGATCAATAGCAAAACCAAAATCAACCTACCCATTGGTTTTGGTTTATCTTTTTTCTCAACTTTAGTCCAGTAGCAACTCCAAAATATTTTCAAAATTCAAAATTTCCTTTAATTCTTAGTCGAGGATTCATATTGAATGGGTTAGGCTTTAGTATGAATCGGATTAAACGAAATCAAACCGGAAATCAAAACCCAGGCTTAACAAACATGAATTTATAATTAAGTAACATGACAAAAATAATTAATATGAAAGATGGAAGATATAGAAATGGAATAAGCCATAATAAATATCAAGTATTGGGAAGTCTTAGCTTATATCAAGGCTTTCCGGACTTATATATGGGCAAGTCCAAAAAGAAAAATAAGAAAATTATTTTGACTTGATGAGGATAAGTCTAAGACTAGAAAGACTAGTCTTAATATAATAGCATAAAATAAATAAATAAATTGCAAAGCATGTATAAATAAAAGTTATATTAGTGAGCTTGTATGCTCTAAGAAATATATATATATACATAAATATATTTAATATAATATAGGAGTTAGTTAGATTCAAGAATAATATAGTATAACATAATAAGGGTGAAATAATAAAATTTTGCATGAATAAAAGCAAAACATAAACATATTATCGCTTTCTTAACTCCCACGAGTTTAGAAAATATACACTATGGTCATGTTAAGTTACACGAACATAAAGAATAATTGTAGGAATTTTTACCTAATTTAGAGAAGTGGATAGTAGAAGAAAAGAGGGGTTGATGTTGTATGGAGATAGTAAGAATATGAAAAGATGAGAGAGTTAGAAAGAAATTTTAGAGGGAATATTTGAGGAGTGAATTTAAGAGAGTTTTGTTATGGTAAAGAAAGGTGTGACAGAAATGAAGGGAGGGGGTAATTGTAGATAAATGTGGAGGGCAATTAGTTGTAATTAAATAAAATTAGATGCACGTGTGTGTGTGTGTGTGTGTGTGGGTGGTGGTGGGGGGAGGGGGGGGCCACCAATTTGGTTGTGAGAGAGAAGGAGAGTTGATTTTAACTATTTTTTTTTTTTATAATGAAAAGTAATAATGTATAAGTTATGATGTGAATAAAGCTTTATGGGAAAGGTAAACTATAAGAAATAGGTATGGTAGAGTGTACTATGAATAGTAGACAAGACAAATTAATATCGATAGTAAAGAAAATATGCATAAACGTACTATATATGATATTTTTAGATACCAAAAAAATTCTATAACTGATATTTTTGAAATCCTTATATTATTGAGAGTTTATGGTGTTATCGGAGTATTTTTACCATTTAGTGCACTTGGACATGGTTTTTGAAAATTGTTCCCGTTCTAGTCCGAAACGAACTAAATTTTGACGAATCTAATATTTTTAAGCTTTACTATATTATTACAGACTATAATCTATGACTAACTCGATTTCATTATTTAATGGTTTAGAGCGTGGGATTACAGAATCTAGATTCACTAGGGTTTGTTATAGGTTTATTGACTTCAGAGTTTTCGGTTAACTTTCAGTTCTAGGGTTTACACATAAAACGTAGCATAAAATATATGGGCTTACAAGTACACCTACTAAAGTAGCATAGAAAATATTAAGTCATATTTCAAGAGATCATTAGCATCTGCCTTGCTTACATTTCATATAATATCTAGCCAAATAAAATTTAGAAGATCATAATGAAAACATAAGCTATACTAAAGTTAATGAAAATGTACTAATGTTCTTAGGGAAAAATTAAAGGTGAGTTTGTAAAAATGCGATATGAGAACCCAGGGATTTGCTTCATAATTCATTATAATGTGATTTCTTCACAAACTCAAAGAAAGAGTTATTTGTTGGTGTATTTACACTATCGGATTCACTTAGGTAAGTTAAAGCCTCTCTCAAGGTCAATAACTCTAAATCTAGATCAGACATCGGATTCTCTTCACAAGTTATCAGCGGTCTAGATTCGCATAAAATTTAAGAATCATTTGTTTCAAAACCAACCCAGTGAATTTAAAAAAAAAGTGACATAAAGTTTCACCATCCCTCTCTCAAGGCGATTATGAGCAACGCCATTGGTATCCTAGATCTGTTCAAAATAATGATCTCTCAATCTATTCGGTTGAAACCAAGCATGAATCTAAAAGGTACACCACGCATTTAGACCCACGAAAATAAATTCAAGCTACTAATTACAAATATCCAGTCAATGTATACTTGAAAGTGCATTTGAAATCACATGAATCAAGATTTAGATTCACAAACCTTAAGCTTTAAGAGATTATTTCTCCATAGATGCAAGCATTAAGCATGAAATTTAAAGAAATGATATGAAATTAACAAAGAATATTGCAAATTAACTTCAAAGTCTTGCAAAAATAAAAACAATGGGTTAAAATGATTTTACCCAAAAAACATGAGATTTCTCAGCAAGAAGAAATAATTCTTTTGCTAAAAAATTCTCTCTCTATACTACATTATGAATTTGTTACATATGCTATATATTTTTATCGCATGCCTTTGCACACTTATTTATAGGCTAGAGACATAGAAATCATGATGGTTTTATTTAGTAACATAGCAGATTCTTTATAATATAATCCGTTCTTTATTTCACGTGCATGTGTCTAAATTGCCAGCTCAAGAGACAACTTTTCACGGGATAAGGTTGAGCACTTGAATGTTGCTAGAAAGTCAAGGCTCGACCTAAGCTGTGGAATTCTCTCAAAGAGCTCAACTTTCTATCCAGATTCATGCTCGAGATAATTTGAGATCATCAAAGGCTCGAAGCTAGCGCTTGATCTAAGCTGAGCTTTTCCTCTTAAAGTGCAGTTTTGTCTGCTTTAGTCATAGGGTAGATTCAAGTCTCAACATTATGGCACAATAAAAGCTCCTTCATAAAGTATAAAGCTCGACCACTTCAAAACAACTATTGAGAATCATGTTAAGGGCTCGATGTAGGCTGTAACGTACCATTTTGCCTTATTTTGCCTTGTTGTTTTGGCCTCAAATGGGTCTTTTTGCAGGGCTTAATCAGATTTATTAAAAAACAACATTTAAATGATAAAAGCACCAGACTCATAGGAATTTACCTAAAAATGCATCAGATTAAGCCCAAATTCCTATGAATATAATAGAGTAAAATATACTTATCAAATACCCCCACACTTAAGCCTTTGATTGTCCTCAAGCAAACATCATTTCAAAACTAGGAAAGGCTTTCCAAATAGGAAGATAAATCATAAATAGAAATTTGACCAGATCAATTAAACTCAAACCACCTCAGTACTTTAAATGTTCAATCATCCCCATTAAATGTGCTAAAGTTACTTATGCTAAAATCACAGAATTTATCCATGTAGACCGATCTTTACCCTTATTGTTTAATTAAGAACTCTAAAGCAAAAATTACTCAAAAGATCAAACAAAGTAAGAGAAACTCAATTAGCTTCATCCCCTTATGCCTATAAGTATGTAGTTCCTTAATCATCTCTCTAAGCATCATAATCAAGAGAGCATATACATCAGTTCATCCCCTGAATCTTCTTCATTACTCATTTGGGTTTTATTTTTTTTTTTTTGTTTAGGAAACGAGGAGGACGACTTCCTTACCCGATGACTACTTTGACTAAGGAAACTATTATTAAGATATGTCCGAGTGAGTTTACTTCCCCTATTTTTCATACTCATGTTTGTACTTGTAGTTTAGTGGCACAAAAAATAGGAAAAGCTAAAAATTGAGAAGTGCATGTGATTTATAATGATTGGTGAATTTATGCTAAGCATATCGATCTCGAATTGCCTATGATAACTTGTATGTTATGTTGCCATGTTAGATTGTTTGAAATTGTATGATCACCCCTAAGATATTATAATCATATCATAAATCCTTAATTAAATTTATTCATGCACTTCATATAGTGAGTCTTATTGCATTCACTATTATATATTTGGTGGGATAAGTGCATAATAGTGGTGGTTGGCATAACTGATAGTATCTGCATGTGGTGAGTAGTAGCTAGTATGATTTACAAAAGTGGCGAGTAGTAGTAAGACCTACATGTTTTTTATGACGGGTAGTAGCCGGTAACCTACATAGTTTTTATGGCATGTAGTAGCTGTTAAAAACTATGAAATTATTTTATAAAAAAATTGGCCATAATTGGCCAGTATACATAACCTTGAATGAAGGGTACAAATTCATTCAACATATGGTTTATGGAAAACCATATGTCTTGTACACTCACGTATTTGTTGCATTTCACTTGCTTGATTAATTTACTTGCTTGATATCTTTCTTTTGAGTATGGTAAATCAGAAATATTCTCACCAAGCTAGTAAAGCTTATGTCCCTCTAGATTTTTGTATCCACAAGGTCACTTGCTTTTGTACCCACGATCTCCATATATCCGTGCAAGACTCTTTTGGGGGAAATCTAATCATGGACTTAAATTGGACTTCCTTTAAAATCTTTGGTGGTATTATTTAAGATTTATTCTAAAGACTTAATTTTATGATTCGATCCTTGGAGACTTTAGCGGGGGAATGCCCTTAAGGCTTTTGTAATGAATTTATGAATTATATTATGTGGGTTAATATTTATCTAGATTCTTACATGCTTTATATTACCCGCTCAAACTACACTTCCCATAGGCATCTCCTATTACTGTGTTGTGCACCTTACATATGTTATCGATACTTTCACATGACTAAGATGATCATTCTTAAGTCTAATATTATATGTGGCGGACTGGTACATTTAGAGTACTCTTCGGGGTGTGACAATATCTATATATAGATTTTTGGGTTATTCACTTTATTGAATATGTTCTTGAATTTTCTTGACTGTGTGAACTTTGAATTGCGTGGGATTTATGTGTTTGTATTATAGAAGTGATTATGAGTACTATGAATGTCATAATCCATATTATTATCCCTCTAACTCGTTTTATATAGATGCATTCTCCCCTATGGCTCTTTGTCAAGAGTTTGCAAATACCAACCCTATGACTCTCAGTGATATAATTTGTAGAGAGTGTAGTGGTAGACATTGGACCTTTGAATGTCAAAGTGTGAGATCTCTCTCACATTTTTCTCAATAATCACATTACAACCATATTCTAGTCACATTGACCACATCATCTTCATCCTTAAGCCATACTAAAAAAGATCCTCAAGAAAAATCTATTTCGGAAAGGATCATCGATTCAAGACATGATAACTTAGACTTGTTTGTTAGGACGATATGATAACATAAACTTCAATGGGTTCTCATTTTCTTAAGAAGCTGCTAAGCTTTGGCTCACAACAATGACTTCTTCAATACTTTGCTTTGTTGAAAATCTCAAACTAGGGAAGTCTTAGTTCCTTTTCTTTTTATTTTCTTCCTTTTTGTTCCTTCTTGGGCTTCATCTACTTTAGTAGACATTGAAGGCAATTGCTCATTCTAAGTGTGAAGAAGGAATAAATTAGGAAGATTAAGTTAAGTGGTCTAATTCTGCACTTTAATAAATTTTGCACTTATATTCAAAAGTCTTCCACTTAAAGGACATGTATTGTTAAAAAACTTTTTGTCAAAATCCTGAAATTGTACTCATTAAAATTTGATTTGGTATTCAAATGTTAAAGTAAAAGAGATTTTGTGTGCTTTATTCACTTATTTTGTGCTTAATCTACCTAATTGAAGTTTTAGGATGAAATCTAAGTAGATTAAATTTAGTTGCTATTTAATGATTGAATCTAGAGTTATAGAAGAGGTCGAAGTCTCTAGTTTAAAGTTTAATGGTACTATTTCCAAGCTCATTGGTTAGTGTATCTGCTTTTCAAAACCTTGAGAGCCCTACTAACCTTTAGTGAAAGGGGTATATGAAATCAATCACTTAGTGATTCTTCTTTACTACTCTCTTTGAAAAATCAATCAATTGTTGTGCTAAACAATGATATAAAAGCTTAATTAATATGGGTAGGCTTTGGTCCCTCAAAAGAGTGAAGTCTGACCCTGCTATTAACTATACAAGCTTCTTATAACTAATTGATTCTTGAAAAAAAAAAAAAGGGAAAGAGCTCAAAAGAAGCGAGCTAAAACCCGTCTAAAGGAAAAAGAAAAAACACAGGCTAAAACCCGTCCCTCTGAAGGCCATTAAAAGACTTTTGGAAAGATTTTAATCAAAGAGGACAAATATTTAGGGGAATGATGGATACTATATACTTTCATTTTTGGTTATTATGCTTAGAGAGGTAGTTAAACGGTTTATATGCTCTCTGATAAGTGATGAGGTGTAACTAAGCTGCTTTTGCTTTGTTTGACTTTGTGTTTCTTTTATGACTTGGAAGCGATTATTAAATGGTGAGGGTAACAGTTTGGTTTACTTGGATTAATTTTAAAATTTTAACTATATTATGACAAGTACAAGTATAACTATGGTAGGTTTGAGTGGTAGGCACTAATAAGTCAATATTTGAAACTAAAAGAATGCTATGTAAAATTGAATTTTCTGATAAGTTTTGAGCATAATTGATGATGGATTGTCTTGTCCTTAATTGTTTGCTTGAGAACAAGCAAACGGTTAAGTGTGGGGAAGTTTGATAAGTTTAAAGACTCTTATTATTCACCTTATTTTAATATGATTTTATTGATTTTATTGGAATGATTAAAGGAAATGATAGTTATGTGGTTAATATGTCAATTTCAGGAATAAAGGAAGGTTTTGAGCTTAATGAAGATTAGATGTTAATGAGATTTTGATGAAGAAATAGGAAAAGAGTAGATTTACAACATATATGACTTTATACATAAGCTATGTAAACACTGGTATAGGATAAAAAAATAGCCCCAGGCAAATGTAAAGTAACCACATATATAAGTTGTGTGTACGTCATGTTAAAGACAAAAAACAACCAAGTGTTTTCAAGTACACAGCTTATCACACTGCTAGATTGTGGTTCTCGCAACCTCAGTATTGATGTTTTCACATTTAATTGTACATTAGCTCAAACACAGGCCTATAGGATGCTCGTATAGGCCAATTCGCCTTTTCCTATATATGGCTTGCTAAGGCTTATAGAGATCACAAGACTTCATCTTTAAGTTGTAATTATAACTCTTTACTATTTTTCCATCTCTATCAATTGTAAATCATCTTCATATGGAAAAATAGATCTTTCACCTTAGATCTTAAGAAACCCTAACCCTTAATTAGAGATTGATCTATTCATGGCTTTGATTGTTCTTTGAATTAATATATGCACTATTACATTTATTGTTTTATTCTTATTAATTTAATCGACGAAATTAATTGATGAGATAGATCTAACACGAATAGTAAAGTTTGAATTGACTTTAGACATAGATTGCAAAGAAATTTCTGCAAAAACATTGAATCTTTCTAGGAATCACGAACTCTAATGCTATTTTTTGTATGCATCTAATGATGAAAGACATTCCCATCACACATATAGGGTTAGAATTCAATATCTTGAAAGAGAGAGATGAAATTAGGATTCCTAAGTTCAAGAACTGAACAAACCAAAATAAATGTTTGTAATGAAATGAAATAGGGTAGTGGTGAATCAAGATTAGGGTTAGTTTGTGATCTGATATTGTTAGAAGCATTGACACTCACTTTTGCTAGGGTTTAGATTAATTAGCTGCTTAGATATATTAAGATCATTTGAATTAGAAGTTAAATATAAATTATGGTGAATACAGTAGTTAGGTCATGTTGGAACGACTCTTGTGCTTACACTGTTGCCACAATCGATAGGTACGCTTGCCTAGGATTAATAGCAGAGTAAGAATAGGATTTTTAATTTAATTATGCTATTGCATTGAAAAATTCCACATCATGTTAAATTTTTTTTACTCAACAAACCAATTAGAAATCTATTCAACAGCTTACAAGACCTTTTTAACATTGAAGAAAAAAGCTTAATATTCAGAGCATTCAAAAAAGAAGAACTATGCAACACTTTGCAAAATTAAATCAGCTACTCTCTCACAAATTTTTGAATTGATATTGTGCACTTAATTTTCTTGTTGTAAATTACTTTGGTCTTTCTTTCTTACTTAATTAGTAGAGGAACTATTATGTGTCCTTCCTTTGGTTTGATTGCAAGTAGAAACTCTATAATTAGTCTTATCTAAGGTGAAGTTAGGAAGGCTGAGTAGAGTTGAATTATGAATTACCTGTAAAAAAGTTTTTTTAGATTAGTAGAACATACTGTATGGATATGGGGTCCTCAGCTTGGAGCTGAAAGAATGATTGACGTACAAGGCGGAAACCACTATATATTACTGACTTAGCTATTCTTCCCTTCCTTGCATTTTCTATTTCGTTTTAATTACTTAACTTGTTCTCAAAATGAATTCAAAGGGATTTAATTTTTTATAGGCCTCAAAATTTATATTTTCAGTTATAATCAATTCAAACCCCTTTCTTGATTATGAAAGTGGGACCAACAATCTAAAATATTCATTTAGGTTTTTTCTTGTTCAGGTGATGAGACCCTAAAGGCACATTCTCCATGATCACTTCGACTAAGGGTTGCACCATAAACGAGTGAGTTTTTCCTTATGATTTCGTTACCTTATATACTTGTAACTAGTTATACTAGTTTGATAAGAAAAAGATAAAATGGATATGTATTGGGATTCACAGGTTATGTATGTGATTTTATGCTTTTGCGCTAAAATAAACGATAAGCATATCGCAACCTCAATTATTTGTTCAAGTGCTTTGCTTACTTATATGTATGATTGTTTAGTGCTTATTAAATTGTTGATCACCCCCTTAATGAACCTTGAAGGTTTGGCTTAAGAAAAAAATGTTCACGCATATATTCATCAAGTCACATTTCTCCTTGCTACTACTCCTACGGGTAGGATAAGATGGGCAAGACATCTGCTCCAGCATGAGGAACTCATTCATTAGGGAATACAACCTATTGAGGAACCACGTCAATTGATCACTTTGGGCAGAAACCCATGGACTAGTAGTGGTGGTTCATAGAACTAAGAAAGTCTACTAAAATTATTGGTTGGTAGAAATTGAAAATCTACTAAAATTTGTGGTTAGTTGGGACTAGAAAGTTTACTAAAATTTGTGGTCATTGGCCCATTTCTTTCAAAGCATCCCTTAATCCTTAATATGGAATAAGTAAATCCATTCTTCATATGATTTATGGATAACCATACCTCATTTGCTTGTTGCATAGCACATGCTTGACCTAAAATAACTTGTTTATTTGATTTTATGGTACATTGAAGGAAATATCTTATTAAAGTTAGATGTAGCTTACCTCCCTAAGATTTCTTTTGTAGGAAAAATGGAAGCTTGGACTAGGATAGGACCGAGCACAGAGTGTGTAATGACAAATCAAGATAACTAGAGGATTAGAAACTATAGTCCAAACTTAGATCAGAGGAAGATTTGAAACTTGATTTTCTCTTTCTTAAACTTTCCTTACCCTTTAGTAATTTCTTTGTAGTTAAAAAATACACTTGAGAATACCTTGTCTTATCTTTTGGTAAGATATCTAATTATCTGCAGTCCTTGTGATATGTGGAATTATCGATATCCAAAACTATTTTTTCAATAAATTATATATGTATAAAGTTGTGATAGAATAATTAATCAGAGCCCAGCAAACTTTTCCTTGTAAGGAAGTCTTCATGTTATGAGTGCACACGTGATATGACGATTTTAGGACAATCCTACTAGACCCCCATTTAGGATCATGAAAAGATCCTATTCCGATGTGATCACAACAACAAATGGTCTTTCCTTCCGCTATGTACAACCAAATGAATTTTATACTATCATTGTACAACTTTCCAGAATATCCCCATTTGTGTTATCCTTTAGTTTCTTTGGGTGACCTACAGACTAATTTAAGCATTAAAGTGGCTGTGTCGGACAACACCTCGGTGTACCACTAACTAGTTTTTGTGTTGTGGGCGTAAACTCTACTAGCGGAATCAACACCTACAACATATATGAAGATCGATCTTGGAGAAGCCTTGATATGATGACAAGTGAAGGGATGTCATAAAAATAGATAGAAAAAGGAATATGTAAACTCGGATTCTCATAGCGTGTGTGTATCGATGGATCAAATACGATATTATTGATTTGTTCATGATTTGTTCTTCATGAAGTATGTGATTTGATCTTATAAGGTAGCAATTTGACAGAGTAATGACATTTGTGGAAAGCTTATTGATGCTTTTGAATCCTTATATGGGAAAGAGGAGGCTCCTATATTATAGATTTTAGCCTTTGATCTTGACCATTGGATGAAATTGAGATAGACAAACCAAATTAATCATTATTGAGAACCGTTAGATCAATTCTAACAATTGACGGTCCAAACTAAAGCATTCTTTCATTATATAACTTACGGAATTAGTACTTGGTAATGGGCTTGATTAAGCCTAGTTAATTATAAGATGAGCCCATCTTTAATATAAAAGAAGCTCACTTCCTTTTAAAATAAGCCTTAGGCTTATTAAAGACTTATGAAGCCTAAATTGACTTAAAACGACCTCTTTTGAGCCTATTTTTTTATGCATAAGAAAATTGAGTGAGGCCAAGAGCAGTCTGAACTAGTCCGATGGTCTCTATTCCAAGCCAAATAAGTCAAATCTCCTTTAAACATTTCTTATTCACCCTATTTTTTAGACCCTGTGCTAAGTCCATAATATTGATTCGTGGAATTAAATTAAGCTAAAAACTTAATTACCTAAATAGAATAGAAATTCCATCATTGCTAGATCAACCATATGATTTGATGAAGAATGGGTCAATAATGGAGGAATTTTTTTCATGAAATGGAAAATTCAAAATGCTTGGAAATCAAGGAATATCTCCAATACCTGGTTTAAATCAAATACAATTTGAAGATTTACCTTAAAACAACAATGGTTAATTACTATTGCTACAAAACAAGCTTGTTCTTTATCTTTGTTACCTTTTCTTAATAATGAGAAATAATTTGAAACTCTACAACAAGAAATAATAAGATACATGCAATGTAAAGTATAAAAACAAAAATATAAATATGCAAAGGGAAAAGACGATAATATAAATATTAATAAATGCATATAGAGAGTAATTTACCCTAAAGACAATTGTTTATTTCAAGGTACGCAAGTTATTACCGATACAAATTTCAGCAAATGCAAAGTTGATAATTATTTCTCGGTAAAAAAATTGGATTATCTGGAATCCAACTTATAATGAATTTAATACGGACATTATTACATCGTGGGTGCTGGTGATTATTAAAAAAAAAAAAAAATTATGTATTCTTAGTTTCCCGTTCTTCCCATTCCCCCATCCTACTAGTTACAACGGTTTCGAAGGAAATAATAAAAGCAAACGTTCAACCTAATTAAAACTAAATTTAAATTAATAAAATCATCTTTCTTATGGATAAACCAAGCAATCATTGATCAATAACTGTAAACCTACACTTATCAACATCCAAGAGGAAAAAATTTTGACGTCATAATTGTTGAACTTCAGAGACTATTCGCTAAGAAGCTGGACAGAAATCAATTGTCCATTTACATGGCACTGAACTTAATTATATATTAAGTTATTTATACCCAAGAACAAAAGCACATAATAACTTATTATTACCTAGGTATAGCTAATAACTAAATAGCCCATAATCCGAATGCCCCTCCAGATACCCCCCTTTTTTTTTTTTCTTTTTAACTTTTGACTTACCCCTATTGCTTAAACTGATGACCTTTCGAGTCATTAACTCAATTTCCTTTAAATATCACAACAACCCGCCTCATTTCCCATTGAAATTGATCCTCCATATCATTCAGCGTTTCAAAATATGTTGACTTCCGTTAAAAAAACCTCTATCACTTGCAATTTAATAATTTCATGCTTCACTTATTTGCTGCTTTTTTTTCTTGCCAATGCGATCAACATCGATGGTCTTACCATCGACATGATACATAGGAATTCACTAATGTTCTCACCTTATAATTCTTCCGATATGGAATTCTCATGGAACTTGCGTGATGCATACAATCGTTCGGTGGTTCGATCACATCGCTTTAGAAAGAATCCTACATCTGTAAAAGATTTATATTCTGAAGTTACACCCGGAGGAGGAGAATACTACATGAAAATATCATTTGGCAGTCCTCCCGTTGAAACCCTCGCACTCGCTGATACCGGAAGTGACCTCACTTGGATTCAATGCAACCCCTGTATTTCATGTTACAAGCAAGAACTCACAACGTTTGATCCTACCAAGTCATCAACTTATCACGAATCACCTTGCAAAGATAAATTTTGCTTGGAATTGGAAACATCTGCATCATGTAAGAATAAAACATGCCAATATGAGTATTTATACGGAGATGGATCCACCACTAAGGTGAAATTGCATTTGAAACAATCGAGATTGGATCGGATTCGGGTAATCAAGTTTCTTTCCCAAATTTTGCTATTGGATGTGGACACGACAATGAAGGAAATTTGATCCAATGGGGGCTGGTATTGTTGGCCTAGGAGGTGGTCCACTCTCTTTGATCTCCCAATTGGATTCTAACTTCCAAGGGAAATTTTCATATTGCCTCGTGCCACCCTACAGCAAAAATGTTAGTAGTAAAATCCATTTTGGCCAAAAGACTAACTTCTCAGGTCCTGGCAAGGTTTCGATTCCTCTGGTACCGGAATCACCCTCTACATTCTACTTTGTGAGCCTCCTAGGCATTAGCGTTGGAGATGAAGAACACCCCTCTAATCGTACGGATTATGACCCACTCTATGGGCAAGGAAACATGATTGTTGATTCTGGTACGACATTCACCTTCGTTCCAAAAGATTTATACGATAGGTTCGAGTCGAGCTTGGTTCGTTCCATACAAGCTAAGCGTGTCCCGAACTCGGAAGATTTCTCGAAAGTCTGTTATAATTATGGTGATCTTGTTGATGCTCCGATCATAACATTCCTTTTACTGGCGCTGAATTGAAGTTGAAGCCGATGAATAGCTTTGCTTTGGTTAAGAATAATGTCTCATGTCTTACCATTGTTTCAACCACTGATGATTTAGGCATCCTGGGTAACATTGCACAGATGAATTTTGAGGTAGGGTACGATCTTAAGGAGAGGACTGTGTCCTTTATGCCAACCGATTGCACCAAGTACTGACTGTGATAAGTCTAGAATAAGATTTCTTTTCAATTGGATTGCCTTGGAAAATCAACATTATATGTATACATAAATATGTCAGCGCTGTAATTGCCTATCTAGTAACCAGAATGCGAATCTATATATGTGTTTGGTGGACTTGTTATTTTATACCTGCTTAGGAGTTTAATATGCATATTATGTATATTTGGTTATGGTTTTAAAATTGATTTTGGGTAAGGATATGTATTCGTATTTGATTAATTTTGCGTAAGGCTACCCGGTAAATTGTGAGCTAATAATGATAAAATTAAGATAATTTTGTTGCTTCTAGATTAGAAAATGTGTACAGAGCATAGAGCAGCATGTATGGTATAGAGAATATTTAATAAATGATATTATTTTACGAGGAAAAAAAAGATGTTACATCGATTGAAATGGATAATATTGGGAATGTGAGGGTCTTACGTGTCATTTTCATCCTATGCCTATGGCTAGACTCTCAATTTTATACTAGACCTAGTGATTTGTTCAGATAACCTTATTTGCTGCTTCGTTTTCTTCTAGTAAACATCCCATAAATTATATGGCCAAAAAAAAAAAAAAAAATATCGATAAATTAATCAAAGCTTTGATTAATTTTACATAGTCATAATCTTAAATTTATGTTGAATTTTTTCTTTTAATTATTCTAAGATTTTAATAAATTTTAATTATTATTTAATCGCATGTACTTATGGATTTCCTTACTAGATAAATTTAATACTTAAAGTGGATCAATTTGAAGTTGGAGAGACTTAATTCAATCATCCAAAAGAAGAGAAAAAAATGATGGCCTACTTTGTAACTCGACCAATATCTTATCAAGTTGACTCATATCCTATGACCGTTTCTTATTTTCGCTCTTTTTATGGATCAAGCACCCAAAATATTAACTTAAGCTATTATATTACATTTCTAATACTAAGTTAAGTTTTCCATCTTGACGTTTGCTCCAATACTTTTTGCAATTCAAATTTCTAAACAAGTTTCATACAAATTCTGTTACTTCATTATTCTCTATGTATTCTATTGCAATGTTAATAAGTTTTAAAAGACAACAACTCATATCATCTTCTTTAACATTCATCTAAACTGAATCAGGTTTAATTTATAATATATTACTAATAAACAGGTGCCTTCTAAACTACAAGATATCTATAACGTTCTTATCAATTCACTTGATTCTATATTAAAACAGATTTCACTCAAATAACTTTTTTTTCAAATTACTTACCTAGAGTTTTCAAAGATTAGTTACTCAGATTATAGATTTTTCTTCCTAAGTTCTAGTGTTTCATCGAAAATTTTTCTATTATAAATCTTATATTTATATCGCTGCTATGAATCTTAAAAAAATAAAGTGTATATATTTACCTTACTTATGGTTTTTCTCCTTTATAGTAAGCAGTGGTTTCTTACTTGAACAAATTGTGATGAGAAGACTAAGGCCTCAACTATAGTATTTATATGGGATTAGGTTTTTTTCCATCTTGTCATTAATTGTCTAATTACTTCATTATTCATGTATATAAATGGCTGTTATCAAATCCTTATATTCTTTACCAAAAGTCTTTTTAAATTTTCAATTCTTTATTTAGAAGTCATAGTTTATGTCTTGTATGCATTGCATGCGTATATGATATATAGTTTTACATTAGATTTATTCTATAATACCTACATAATTATTATGCAATATATATTGGTCAATATTGTACAGTAATACATGATATGTGTTGATATCAGATTTATATGCTATAGTTATTTGTTACATGTTATATGCAATTCTTTTAACATAAGTAAGTATAATACAATATAATTGTTTAAAATTTCCTTGCTGTTATTCTTTGCCACCTGTAGTATATAATTACAGAATGTTTTTATATCTTTCTATTATTTCAATGTTTAACTCTACTAATTCTCTTTATGTAGCTAATTATTATTTAGTTTTACATCAAATCTATATCTTTTATTAGTTTCTCAGTTTGAGGCATTTTCGAAGAAGTGCCCGTGCTTCAAAACAAGTCGTCGATAATGACCTATCGATAATTAAGCACCTAAATATACTTCTCTTTTTTCACCTCTTTTTTATACTACTTCTACTTGCCCCTTTTGCAGATGAAAATTTGCTGTTGTCTCAAATTCCTGGATCCTATCTCTTCTAATGATACTTAAGCATTGAAACATTGGATTAGTATATAGTTATAGAAGTCCAGCACAAGTGTGTGCATATGATTTGGAGGGTATCCATAAATTGCTGTTCCTATTTTGTTATCTCAAGACTGTTTCAGCTAATCATGATTAAACATGTGGTAGTTTTAATAAATAAGATTTATATTAAATTATTTAATTTATTTAGATTTCATATTATAATCGGTGGGATACAATTAAGACAACAAAATGGGACAGCCAACATTCATAAGGTATTAAAGACAGCAATGTCTATCACTCTTTTACTTTAGCTGTATGACCTTCTATGTTAATATTGTTGTGTATTATATATTTCAAAAGGAACAAATCCCACATTCCTTATATTTCATTCATTGTCCTTGTTTATAAACTCCTTCTCTTGGTGGGCTTGTAAAGAGTTGGTGAAAAGGCATGGGCTCGCGCGCAAAAGCCTAGACCAAGTTAGTGTAAATTCGTGGATTTGCCCCCCCCCCCCCCCCCCCCCCCCCCGTGCTTGTAGTCATATGTCTTGGCCCTGTTCAAAGGAATATTTTATTTTCGTGTATATTATTTTTAAATAAAAATAAAAATAATAATTAATTAAATCTTATCCAGATACCGCCTATCACCGTCGCTAGTGCACCTGTTCATGAAACTGCTTCAAATGCGTGTGTTGCCCTGTTCCGTTGCCAAGCCATATCCAAATATATCAAAGATTGAAATTTTCGATGGAGACAACTTTAAAAGATGGCAAGAACGTATATTCTCTATTTTGGATATGCACGGTGTTGCATATGCTCTTACAGACACTAAAACAGTTGACACCACGTCCAAACAAATGGAACTTTGGGTCATGCGAACAAGGTATGCCGCCATACTATTATTAGTACCTTATCTAATGAGTTGTTCGATGTCTACTGTGCTTACAAGGATGCAAAAGATATTTGGGAATCCATGGTTGCCAAGTACACGGCTGAAGATGCAGGGAAACAGAAGTTTGTTATTGGAAAGTATTATAGGTGGGAGATGGTTGAGGATAAAGATATCAAAATGCAGGTCAATGAGTACCACAAGTTGATAGAGGACCTCAAATCAGAAGGCATTAATTTGCAGGAGGAGTTCATTGCTAGTTTGTTGATCGAGAAACTGCCTCAATCATGGAGTGATTACAAACAACAGCTTAAACATAAGCACAAGCAACTTTCGCTTGCTGATCTCATCACCCACATCATCATCGAGAACACCAACAGAAAGGAATTCATGGCTGCCAAAGGAAAGGAGATTGCAAGTAAGGCGAATTTGGTGGATTACAAACCGCACAAGTCATATAAAAGGTATGAAAAGAAACATGATTACAAGCCCAGAGCTAGTAATCCCACTTTTAAGAACCGAGGCAATTGCTTAGTATGTGGCAAACCTGGCCATCATGCACCTCAGTGCAGAAAGAGGATGGGAAGAAATGACAATCCTGCTAAACAAAAAGCAAATTTGGTTCAAGCAGATGATATTATCGCTGCAGTCATTTCTGTGAACATAGTAACCAGTGTGAAAGAATGGGTCATAGATTCTGTTGCTACTAGGCACATTTGTGCAAATAAGGAGGTATTCGTGACCTATACAAAAGCTGATGAAGGAGAAGAATTTGTGCATCTTGGTGATTCTCGAACTACCCAAATTCTTGGGAAAGGAAAGGTTCTTCTCAAACTCACATCTGGAAAAACTTTGGCTCTGAACGAGGTGTTGCATGTTCCCGACATTAGAACCAATCTTATTTCAGTGGCATTGTTGGGAAAAGTGGGAGTGAAAGTGTCATTTGAGTCTGACAAAGTTGTAATGACAAAAAATAATGTTTTAGTTGGCAAGGGCTATTGTAGTCATGGTTTATTTGTACTCAATGTTTCTAAAGTTATGAATAGAAATGTTTCTTCTTACTTACTTGATTGATTCTTGTGATTTATGGCATGGTAGATTAGGACATGTTAGTTTACCTTATATCAAGAAAATGCAATCCGTTGGATTAATTTCTAATGTTAACTCTTTAAGTATGAGTAAATGTGAAATTTGTGCGGAATCTAAACAAGCTAAGAAAACATGTGCATCTGTCTTTAGAGAATCTGAATTACTAAGTTTAATTCACACTGATCTAGATGATTTAAAGCATATTATGACTAGAGGAGGTAAAAGATATTATGTAACTTTTATAGATGATTTTTCTAGATATACTAAAGTCTACTTGCTTAGAAATAAAGATGAGGCATTTGACATGTTTTTAATATACAAAGCAGAAGTAGAGAATCAATTAAACAAGAAAATTAAAAGAATTAGATCAGACAGAGGTGGTGAGTATATTTTACTAAATGAATATTGTGAAAAAGAAGAAATAATTCATGAAATAACTCCACCTTATTCTCCAGAATCTAATGGAGTAGCCGAAAGGAAAAATAGGACATTAAAAGAAATGATGAATTGTATGCTTGTAAGTTCTAATGCACCTGAAAATCTTTGCGGTGAAGCTATATTAACTGCATGTCACTTACAGAATAGGATACCTTATAAGAAAACAGGGAAAACACCTTATGAACTTTGGAAAGGTTATCCTCCTAATTTGAAATATTTGAAAGTGTGGGGGTGTCCTGCTAAAGTTATGCTTCCTGATCCTAAGAAAAGAAAATTAGGTTCTAAAACTTCAGATTGTATGTTTATTGGTTATGCTGAACATAATATAGCATATAGATTTCTTGTATTAAAAAGTGATGTGTTAGATTGCAATACAATTGTTGAGACAAAAAATGCAGATTTTTTTGAACATGTGTTTCCTTTAAAATAAAAAATTATTCCTAATACATCATCTTCTGAAAATGTCTCTAGAAATATTTTTGAAAATGATGATTTAAGAAGAAGTAAGAGACAAAGGAAAGAAAATTCTTTTGGAAATGATTTTTATACTTATCTTGTTGAAAATGATCCATTAACCTTCTCGAATGCAATTTCCTCATGTGATGCACCTTTTTGGAAAGAAGCTATTAAAGTTGAAATTGATTCTATTTTACAAAATAAAACATGGGAATTGGTAGATTTACCTCCTGGAGCTATATTGGTTGTAAATGGATCTTTAAAAGGAAATTAAATCCTGATGGTTCAGTTGATAAGTTTAAAGCTAGATTAGTTGCTAAAGGATTTACTCAAAAGAAAAATATTGACTATTCGAGTTTCGATTGCCTTGGCTTCAATATATAAACTTGTTATTCATCAAATGGATGTAAAAACAGCCTTTCTAAATGGCGATTTAG
Organism: Combretum micranthum; assembly: GCA_024138025.1. Classification (NCBI taxonomy): domain Eukaryota; kingdom Viridiplantae; phylum Streptophyta; class Magnoliopsida; order Myrtales; family Combretaceae; genus Combretum; species Combretum micranthum. The sequence continues at coordinate 233,961 of JAMXBD010001817.1, read as the reverse complement.
AGGAAGAAATTTATATGGTACAACCTGAAGGTTATGTTGTTCCAAGACAAGAAAATAAAGTTTGTAAACTTCTTAAATCATTGTATGGTTTAAAACAAGCTCCTAAACAATGGCATGAAAAATTTGATCAAGTTTTATTAAATGATGGATTCTCTACTGTTGAAGTTGATAAATGTGTTTACATAAAACTTATTAATAATGATTGTGTTATCATATACCTATATGTAGATGATATGCTTATATTCGGTACCAGTCTTGATATGGTGCATAAAACTAAATCTTTTCTTGCTTCCAAATTTGATATGAAAGTAGATGGTGAAGCAAGTGTTATTTTAGGTGTTAAAATCATAACGAAGAATGATAGTATTATGTTATCAGAAGAACATTATGTTGAGAAACTTCTTAAGAAGTTTGGACACTTTGATGTCAATCCTGTGAGTACCCCTTATGATGCTAATACTCAGTTAAAGAAAAATAGAGGTGATATCGTTGCTCAATCTGAGTATGCACAAATAATTGGAAGTCTGATGCATTTAATGAATTTCTCAAGACCTGACATAGCATATGCTGTGTGTAGATTGAGCAGGTATACACATAATCCCGGCTATGATCATTAGACTGCATTGATCAGACTGATGAAATATCTCAGATGTACTATGAGCTATGGTATTCTATATAGTGGATTTCCCGTTGTATTAGAAGGATACAGTGATGCCAACTGGATATATGATTCAGATGAGACAAAATCCACTAGTGGTTATATATTCACCCTTGGAGGTGGTGCAATTTCATGGAAATCAGCCAAACAGACTATCATAGCTAAGTCTACTATGGAGTCAGAGTTTATTGCTCTGGAATTGGCTGGTAATGAGGCTGAGTGGTTAAGAAACTTCTTGGCAAATATTCCATTAGGTTTAAAACCTACACCATCTGTGTCTATGCATTGTGATTGTCAAGCGGCAATATCTATTGCCAAGAATAAGACCTTCAATGGAAAGAATAGACATATTCGTTTGAGACATGAAGTAGTGAAGCAGCTGCTGAAAGATAGAATTATATCAATAGATTATGTGAAGTCAGAAGTGAACTTGGCCGATCCTCTAACTAAACCTTTGGGAGAAAATTAATAAATGAAACATCAAGGGGTATGGGACTAAAGCCATGTTGAATTGTCAACAATGATGGTAACCCAACCTATGTGATTGGAGATCCCATGAAATAGGTTCATATGGGTAATAACAAGTCGTTGCTTGATTTGTGTAACACTAATAAATGATGTCCCTCCTATGATGTGTATAGTGCTAAACTGCAAAGAATGGGAGGTTGAGCAAAGCTCTTAATCAAATACCATATCCTTTAAAGGTAGTGTATTCTACACTACATGCTTGATGGAATGACCTATATGAGTGTGAAGTGAGGCCGCTTCTATGAGATTGTGGCAAAATCTCTAAAGCACTCATGAATTACCCAGCACGCGCATGGCCTATTAGCACAAAACCGCGATGAATAGCAGGAAAATGTGGAGTATGATGTGATTAATGAGAATTTTGGCTTACTATAAAAATTCTTGGTTCATAAAAGCCTTAAGCTTCACCATTTATTTTGTAAGTTATATCTTTTTTTTCTAGGTCTGGTTCATAGTCTTAAGGACACCAGATTCAAGGCATAATACTCATTTGAAAACCCAGCATTTCTTTTTATCTCTTTGTCTTTTATCCTTTTGAAATATGTGGGGGATTGTTGTGTATTATATATATTTCAAAAGGAACAAGTCCCACATTCCTTATATTTCATTCATTGTCCTTGTTTATAAACCTCCTTCTCTTAGTGGGCTTGTAAAGAGTTGGTGGAAAGGCATGGGCTCGCGCGCACAAAGCCTAACCAAGTTAGTGTAAATTCGTGGATTTGCGCCCCTCCTGCCCCCGCCGCCCTGCGCGTGTAGTCATATATCTTGGCCCGGTTCAAAGGAATATTTTATTTTCGTGTATATTATTTTAAAATAAAAATAATAATAATTAATTAAATCTTATCCGGATACCGGTCTTTTGAGCATTTAAAATTTTAATTACCAATCGTTGTATTTGTTCGGGTACTTTCAAACCGTTGTATCTTTTAATTTTGAAAAGACATTTTTCCAACATACCCATTACAAATACCTCTTTTTTTATATATTTATCCGTTTTAATATTTTATGTTTTTGCTTTTTCCTGTTTTACTCACTGATTCCTTGCTGGGTTCTTCTTTCTTTCCTGCTATTCCTGTATCCTAGATCTTCTAGAAGACTTGTTGAATCCTAGGGAATACGCCGTTCTTAAATAATATTGGCGAAATATCTTAAGGACAATGCCTAGCACGCCTCAAGTTTTCCCTCCTCATTTCTAATTTTTCCAACAAATATCACGATAAGCTACCTTGTTCCCCTATCCAAAAGTAGGCCTGCTGTCCAATGCTTCAAAAACATGTTAGCCTCCCAAAAAATAACGTGTTTCACTTGCAATTTAGCAACTGCATGCTTCTAATTTTTGTTTCTTTTTTCCCTAACGATTGCATCCAACACCAATGGTCTTACTATTGATCAGTTACATTGGAATCCACCGGTGTATCCTACTTATATCCCTTCAAATATGAGATCCTCATGTAACTGGTAAGAAGCATACCGCCGGTCCAATATAGTTCAGTTTCTGAAGCCATATCTAGGAGATGAATATTACGTTAAAATGTCGTTTGGTAGTCCTGCTAAGACTTTCAAATTGCTGATATAGGAAACGATCTTACTTGAATTTAGTGCAAGCCTTTTAATTGATGTTACAAGCAAAACATGACAATATTTGATCCATCCAGTCATCAACTTATCAAAATTCATCTTGAAAGAATAAATTTTGTTTGGAATTGGAAGAAGCATCATGCAGAAATAAAACGTGCCATTATAGTTAGGAATATGAAGATAAATCAACCATGAAGGGTGACATTGCATTTGAAACAATTACCCTTGGATCTGAATCTCTTCGTGCAACCATATTTCTTTCCCAAAATTTGTTATTGAATGTGGACATCATAACAAAGGAATTTTTTATCCAATTGGGACTGGTATTTGAAGCAGTGAAAGATATTAGAAAATACCTTGTTCTATTGATTCATGCATGAATACTGGAATATGATCTTCAATTGTTTGTATTGATTCTGCGAATTTCCAAACAAATAGCATCCAAAATAAAAACTATAAAGAAATCAAGATTTTGGAGAAAGATGAATAAAGGTAGCTTGAAAATGATAATACTGATAAAAATGTTCCTTATTTTGTTGCCATAGGGCGTACACATATATACAACTTTGAAAGCTGCCAAAAATAAACTATAAAAACTATTAAAAAAAAATAGAAAAGTCATAAAACTACAAACATAAAGTAATATAAAAAACAAGTAAAATATCATAGCTAGCACATAAAACAGACATCTATACTAAAATGAAAATTCTACAGTCTTATCATTAATTTTGGCGAGACCAACCCCATTAACTATCTAATGGCTCACGTCATACCCAATAAAAGAAAAAAATTGCCATTTTAAGGATCTAAATGATAGAATTTGTCTCTCATCATCGAAGGTGGTGATTTCTTCCTATTGGTCTATTTCCTTCATGGCCTTGAAATTACAAAAAGGTCACCAACCAGTTTTTGTTAATTTTTTCATATATTTATCCATCACTGCTTTTACCTCATTGCCTAAGAGGTGGTCCTCTCCTTTAATCTCTCTTTTTGCATTGCTTAGTGCCACTCAAAAACAAAAACTTTAGCAGTGAAGTCCATTTTGGCCAACACACTTAACTTTTTTCGTTCCTAGCAAGGTTTCAACTCCTCTAGTACCAAAATCGCCTCAACATTCTACTAAATGACAAACCTCTTAGGGCATTAGTGTTGGACATGAAAAACTCTCTTAATTAGTCATTCTCCAATGAATAATGACCCTCTCTTTGGGAAGGGAAACATGATTATTGATTCTGGGATGACATTTAACTTAGTTCCCAAAGATTTATATGATAGGTTCCTATTGGCTTGGTTCGATCCATTCATGCTAAGCGAGTTCCTGCCTTAGAGATGATTATGAAGTTTGTTATAATTTTGGTGATCATGTTGATATTTTGACCATAACATCTCATTTTACTGGCATTGATTTGAAGTTGAAGCCAATGAATAGCTTTATGAAGGCTAAGAATTGTTTCATGCCTCACTATTGTTTCATCCGAGTTGGATGATTTTGGCATCCTTGGTAACATTGCACAGTTGAATTTCAAAGTAAGGTGCAATCTCAAAGAGAGAACAATATCCTTCATGCCAACCAATTGAACCAATCACTAATTCAATGTGATAGTTTGTATGGTGGGGTTACTACAGTTGGCCGATTACATGCAATAAGCGTAGAGGTCAACCTGAGAGAAGTCTTAAACTGTTGACACGTATAGGATAGTGCAAAGAAAGTCGTGGGAGGAGGAACAGGAAAACCCGATTTCTTGAGTGCACGAGTATGAAAGAAGATCAAATCAAGTAGACTCAATCATTCTTGAATTGTTTTTGGTAGAATAGGTGCTTTGATATTTCTTGAAGATGTTTCAATAGAGTATCTGCATTGCTCTTAATCTTAGCAATCTGTAGAATCATTCCAAATAAGAGGAGAAGCATCTTATTTATAGATGTTGGATGCTAGTAGCTGTTGGATAACTTCCAAATGAATGGTTGAGATGAAGCATTACTTGTAACCATTTGATCTCTTCTATGAATCCAATGGCCAGAATCTATTCTTTCTTTTATGTATGCGGGCATGGGCTTTGCATATGGCCCTAGAATAGAATGAGGGCTTTTATAATAAAAAAAAAGCTCATTTTCTTATTAAAATAACCCATCTTTAATATGAAATAGAAATAGGCTCATTTTATTCCAAATAAACCCTATTTTAGCTAAATAAAGCCTAAATTAACCTAAGAAAATATTTTGGAGTCTACTTTTCATACACAAGAAAATCAAATAAAGTTAAAAGCGGAATAAACCAACTTGACAATCCTTATTCCGAGCCTACCAAGCTGAATCTCCCTAACATTCACTCTTGGTCTTCTAAACCTTATCACTAGCCTAGAAGACTAGTCTGTGGCATTGGGCTAAAAGTTTAATTACCAAAATGACCCTCTATATAGTTATAGTAAAAATTCTTGGTCAATAGGACTACCATGGATAGTATTAATATTTATGATTTTCTGCATATATATGTATGTGTATATTGTAAACCCTGAAATTTTTCGTATAAATAGAAATAGATAGAAATATAAAAATAAAAAATAGAATGTTAATATAGAACTCAACTAAGGCCTTAGAATAAAACCACAAGTAGTAATGAATATATATAATTTCAAACCCTAAAACAAAGTCATGTAGATAGTAATATACATCAAAGTTAAGATTTTATAATCAGTATCAAAATTTCGAAGTACAGAAATAATTTAATTGAGGCTTTAAGTGTATTGGAAAGTGAATAAACAATTAAGCTTATAATTAGAAAACGATAATTTATGGATGAACCGTTAAGGTTATATACATAATAAAAACAAAAACAAAAACAAATCCATAACTCATAATCTAGACTCCAAATAAATATTTGGATTACATTATTATTCTAGTTAGTAAATTCTAAAGCTATTAGAGACTGGAACGAAAATTGGCCTATTGAGTTTAAAAAACCCTAATCAGGTGAGATTAAATCCTTAAAAATAATTAATTGCATAAACTTAAACGTAAAGTTGAATCCGATAATAACCTATAAAATTTGTGGAAGCTTTATATAAATTTTTGGAAATAGAACTCCTAAAATAACTATCATATTTTTACCCATGCAACTTAATAAACTACCCCAAAACTAAAATAAGTTACATAAATAATCATACTTTTGAACAAAAATTGGTGGAAATCTTGATCTATGGTAGTGATATTCTTGATTTCCATCAGCCGAAAATTTACAACATTTTGAGTCAAGTTGGGTTAACAAAGTCAAAGAAAATGAAGTGCGAGCCAATTAAATACATCTAAATCAACAAATCATTAAATGCTAAAGAATTATGGCAAGTTTCAATGGAACAAACTTCACCCTTTCAGCTGAAATATACTAGCCCTGTGATTGTTGCTATTCACACTACTTTCAGACGACATCTCTTCAATAATCAATACAAAAATCACAGCAGCAGATTTCACACTTCTCAAACCCCACAACAACAACCAATCACCACTCCAATAAACACCAAACCCTAACCCTGACAGCAGCAACAACAGAATTCCCAAGCCAGTGAAAATTAGAAAGGAAGATTCAAACCAACCTGTAATGCGATCCGCACGAACAATCTACAAACCACAGCTCTGATACCAAATGATGCGGATCTGGATATGCTCTGATGCACAAACTCGATAAAGATGTAAAATTTCTTTTTAGGGTTTTTCTTTCCAATAATATGAAACTAGCAAAAACAAGATGGATATGAATAAATATTGTTCAATAGATGCCACGAACAATAAAACCTAAACTAGTTTGTGTTTGGATTCGAGATTGATAGATGCCACAACCTAGAAAACTAACACGGAGTCAATGAAACAATATGTTCAATGACAATATCTGCCACAACACGATATAACTCACGAATTGATAAGAATAGGTATGATCCAAAGAGAAAAACAATCTCAATAAAATCAATTCAACCTTAAATAGGTTTCCACACTCAAAGTGTTCTAATAAAAATACTCCAAAATCTTCTTAATATATCTCTTACTAGCCTTAATATATAGGCTATTACATGGCAGTTACGTAACTGAAAAATCATAATTGTGGCAGTTACATAACTGATAACGTAACTGAAGAAAAAACATAATTACGGCAGTTATGTAACCGATAACGTAACTGAAAAACATAATTGTAATTAATCCCTATATCAATTAAAAATAAAGAAATTCAAAAAGACACAAAAACTAAAAAAATCGAAACCCTAATAAAAATAAATAAAATATATGGGCCAGCCATGTGAGCCGGCAGCTCACCCATCTGCGCCGGCGGCGCAAGCCCTTAGGCCGGCGGCTTAGTAGCCGGCCTACTTTTTCTGGACACCCCAATTCACCCCGTTTCGTGCCTTAAACTTGCACCGTGTTGGTCGGACCTTTGGTACTCCTTTTCCATGACTTCGGATGCCCGGATTCCTATCAAAAATTCTTGGGAAAGAAAATTGAAATGAGTAATTGTAAGGATGTAAGAATAGGGTATGGGTAGTGTGTAGTGTAGGTTGTACTTGTGAATAGTAGACAGGACATCTACTTTACCAGTTGTAACGAAAACACGGGAAAAAGGCTATAACTGTAATTTTTATAGCCCAAAAAATTATAAAATTGATATTTTTAGAATCCTTATAAAATTACGGTTCTAATGAATATCTCGGAACATTTTTCTGAGTTCGTGGTCCCGGGGCAAGCTTTTCCATAATTGAGCTTGGGAAGGCCCGGAATTGAAAAATTCCCGAATTTAAAACTTTCAAAGGTCTAAAATATACTTTAGAATGATAATTCATATTCACTTATTTTATAAAACTTATTTTATTATGAAACCGAAAGAAAGCCGGATTTAGGGTTTCTAAGCTCCTCTCACTAAGCTTGAACTAGACTGATATAGGGTTTCGTTCTCTGGTTTTCGAAGTTTATTCGATTACTAGGAAGCTAGGGTATATATTACAAGAACAAAAATAAAAATAAAATAAAAATAAAAATAAAGAATTATGTAATGAATAATGGTATATCGTACTGAAAGACCCCCTAAATTCCAGTAGTACAGAAATACAGATAAATTTGCAAAAATCAGGAAATTCTAGCTATTGAAAACTTATAAAACTAATATTTTAAAGATCATTATAAACATGAGTCTAACGACATTAATAACATATTTTTAATATTGCGGATCTCAGGGCACGCTTTTCGAAGTCGGTACCTGACTGGATTGGAATAGATCGAAAATTCGTTAATCTCATCTTTCCAAAGCATCCTAGACTTAATACGAATCGATTACACCTTTTCCTCTTATTCCAACTCCTTGGTTTAGGAATTCGAGATTGCCGGATCTAGGTCACGGAGTTTCTTGGGAGTTTTGGGGACTCAGGTTTCCTGTTTAACCTTCCGGTTTACACCATTGCCAATAACAAAACTGATATTTTATACTTATATGGCTTATCTGATTGGTGAGATTTATTTTAAGGTCGATTTTCATAAGTATTTAATATCTCACAACGTTCTTAGAATTCTTTTGGATTGAGTTTTATTCTCGAAGGTTAATCACTATTCACTTCTTAACAATTTGTTTTAGGGCTCTATTATATCCGAAGTTATAAGTTAGAGTTAAATATAAAATTTGTCGTACGTAGAGGTTTTAGAATGGAAGTATATTGGGTTGCTATTTTATTTCTGAGGTTTCTTATTTTTCTCACGATTCAGAAATTTCCAGATTCATTCGGAATTTGGGACTTGTCGAAGTTTAGTTTTAATTCGGAGTGACTTTCAGGGTTTTATTTCCCAAGTTCATCTTTAGAATTATTTACTGAAATTTTCCAGGGCTTACATTATATATCCTCATGCCATGCATAGTCAATCCAGAACGGCTACCAAGGTTTCCACTATTCCCATTCCTAGGCCTTATTGAGGATGATCCTCCAAATGTCCTGGCTGAGGCACCCATCCTTTGCGGGCATTCATTGGCAAAGTCATCTTATTTACTAATATGCGTCCTGTATTCAACGTGACTAATTACTATTCCCTACCATTCTAGTTGATTTCTTAACTTTATCTTAGATTACTATACTTACTTTTCCTTTTTATAATCCTTGGATCCTAAGCAATTCATAATCAATTGAAAAATAAAAATAAGGTTTGGAAAACTAACCTATCACGAGTCCAAAATCTTGGCCATTGTCCTCCTCGAGGGCAGCAAATTCACAATCCTTGTCTTCAATTTCCTCACAAACCCATTGTCCTTCTAGATTATATATCCTCATGCCATGCATAACCGATCCAGAACGGCTACCAGGGTTTCTACTATTCCCATTCCTGGGCCTTATTGAGGATGATCCACCAAATGTCCTGGCTGAGGCACCTATCCATTGTGGGCATTCATTGGCAAAGTGTCCAACTTGCTTACAGACAAAGCAAGTAGTGGTGGCTTTCTTTGAGCACTCGGAGATCTTGTGACTTGTCTCCTCGCAGAAATAGCACTTGTCTCTCAACTACGGACACCTCCTAGGGTAGTGCGCTCCCTTGCACTTCCAGCAACTTGGGGTTTTAGGAATATTCTTTCCTCTATTACCCCTGCTTGTATCTCCTTTGAAGCCATAGAGTGGCTTAAACCTTTTCTGGGGATACCTCGAACTTGACCCCCATGAAGTTTTCTTCCAAACACAGAGGGTGTTCTATCCGTGGTCTTTATCTTCCTCTTTTTGGCCCCTTCAACAATCCGGGCTCTCTCAACCAATTCCCTAAAAGTTTACATGTCAAACTCCTCAAGTCTTACTCTCATATCCTCATCTAAGTCATTCAGAAAAACCTGCCTCTTTAGTTCCTCATTGTATTTGTACGAGTCTGAGGTATACTGGAGTAGCCTACTGAACTCGATCTCATATTGTTCCACTGTGTGGCCCCTTTGTGAAATGTGCAGAAAATCCACACTATACTGTACCCAGAGGCTTCCAAGGAAGTAATTCTCAAGAAACTCGTAGCGGAACATCTCCCATGTAACGGGGGACATAAGCTCCCTCCTCTTGGATTCCCATCATATTTTTGCATTCAGTCTTAGCAAATAAGTTCCATAATTAACTCTTAAGTGTTGGGGTACTTCAAAAGCATCAGATGACTGCTCTACTTAAGCCAACCAAACCTCGGCCTCATTAGGTTTTCTAAAGGCTCCCTCAAAGTATCTATTACTTCTTATGAACTCAGGTAATGAGCTCTTGTATGGCGTTGGTGGTCGTGGTGGAGGTAAAGGTACGGTGTAGGAGTGTGTGTTTTCGTGCATTAGCATAGCTACAGATGCCTGTTATGCTGAGGGTGGTGGAGTGGGTGGTAGAGTGGGTGTTACAGCAGGAGCAGGAACAGGAGCAAGTGCTAGCATAGTTTGTCGAATTGCATCGAGCACTTATGCCAGTTACCCTAAAGTCGCTTGCAAAGCGGTTTGGCAGCGATGCCACTTGTTGTTCCCCTTCCACATTTGGTTCGTTAGACACACTTTGTTGTTGTCATCATCTTCCCCCACCACGGTTGTTTTACATTTTATTTAACTTAGTTAAGTAGTCTTCCATAACATTGTTAACATTTTAAATCGAGATTCAGAATGTCAGAAATTCTTGTGCAAGCAAGAAATATAAATACAAATATAATTTAAGAAACTAAATAAAGAAATCTCGATTTCATAAAACATAACATAATTTTTTTAATTGAAACTTTAACTGCCGGTACAAGGACCTTTACATTGGAATTGAAAACAAGCATAATGATTCAAATCAACGTAACAAGCAACAACCATAGACAATATCCAAAACAACAAAAGCTACTATGACCTATTTTTCAAGGTCGCAACTACAAAATTCATCTTGGATTTGTGGGTCAAAACATAGGTCTCGTTTCCTTCCTTAAATCCTCACATTTTCTTTTTATAAACTACTTTTTCTCCTTCTTCATCCTCATTTCCTTCGGATGGGGAAACAACCTTATCCTTTATCTCATCCACTTCTTCCTCGTGGGGTTGGTAACCGATTTCACTTGGTGGAGGTGGCTGGGCCATATCGGCTGGTGGAGATAGTATTTCCTCATTCACTCCCCACCAAAAGAAGTGACTTTGAGCATCCGCTCGAAGCCAATCAGTGTGATCCCCCAACAAGTCAAGGGCATAAACAAACATATATCCAATTGGGTTCCAAGTTTGGAAATAAAGAAATTTCGGCTTTCCTTCATTCCTTAGCACAAAGGTAGCTTCTTGTAGCATGGGTTATCCTAACTTATAAATAGCAATTCTTTCTAATGCATAAATCACTTCAAGCTCCGACTAACATTTCTTCCTTATAGGGTAGTATTCTATGTCGATCACGACTTATGCTACTAGGTGTTCATCATACCTGTTTTCCACAAATTAAACATTTCTCGGATTGACCTAGGGTGGCCAACTAAAGCAAATCCTTCACATAAGACCCTAATTCTTAAACGGTATTCAACCAAAGACTCATCGAGTTGCTTACGTAATTGCCTTGCCGCTATGCAGGCTTCACCAAGAGTAAGCTATTCACAAAAGAGGAAAGGATTAGAATTATAAAACCCATACTACCCGTGTTATTCTTATCTAAACCTTCCTTTATTTTTATATTTTTACTCTATCTTAGTCTTTTCTTTCTATTTATTCTTAAGTCTATTAATTAAAGTTATGATTGTAAACTCTGGACCATGCTCTAATACCAGCTTAAATTGTCAAGCCCCAAAGGGTACTCTAAACGTGATAGTCCACCACACTTGATATCTAAACTCAAGTATGAAAACCTTAGTCACTCAATGAGTTTAAACATCGGGTGTAGGGCTCACGTTCACATATAGGGAACGATACTTTGAATCAAAATAGCTTAAGAAGACATAAATTGCAATAAGAATGTAAATCATAATAGTTATAACCAGATTAATCTATTACACGATCTAAGGGGCATACCCCCATCAAAATATGTAAAGAGTCCTCAGGTTTGCAAAAGTCTCTTACAACACCATGTAAATAAAATTAAAGAGGTTTAACTAGAAGTCTATGCCTAATATCTAGGTCCCGACTTCTTCAAAAAACTCCTTAAATTCTAAAAGATATACCTGTGGAAGGTAGCCTCTCAGAGATAGCCACAAATAATCATACTGCAATAGGAAACTATAGGGGTATAAGCTTACGCGCTTAGTGAGTTTCATTTCAAAATTAAATACTTCAACAAGTAATATATATCAAGCAAGTTATATTAACAACCACATGAGATGCACAAGCACGTGAGCATACAATACATAAGACTTTTTGATAGTCTTATGTTGAATGGATTTACGCTCTCCATTTAGGGTTAGGTGTTTCAGGCCTATACAACCATATATTTCAATTTTCCTCATTTACATTGTGGTTGATTCAGGTTCCCACCCACACACAACTTTGTAGTTGATACAAGTGCCTACACTACTACTATTTCAATTCTCGCCATTACGCCAACATTCGAGTTTACAGGCCCCTCGTTGCCCAGCTATTATATCTTCTTCCCACAAAGGTATAACAAATGCAATGTGACTCAACATATGATATGCATGGTCAACTTGATTATAAGCTCATGGCATGTTAATTAACGATTTATAGACGATCATAGATATTGCAGACACTTCAATTCTATACTAAATCAATAAATATTTACAACCATTCCATTTCGATATTCTTATCATCAATTCAATCAAATAGAATTCACATGCACATTCCAATTTTATCTTGCCCTAAATCTAATGCCACTATCATTACAAGCACAATCATAAGTATATAATTTAAAGATAGTGAACTCACTTTGCCATGGCACGAAAATCCACCTAATCTTAATAGTTCTCAGGAAGGTCTAGTCCGTCTCCTAAGTCCCTAATCAAAAGAAATAACTCCAATGAGTATGTCTATGAAGTTTGAGTCAACTTATAAATTCTATTCTAACAAGTTCATCTAAGAGGAAATTCCAACTTAAAACGGCAATAACTTGATCATTTTAACTCGGAATTTCACATATTATATACCGATCTCTACCTATTCGACAAGAGCTATCTATTTTTAAAGTTATTTCCATCAAACAAGGTTATTAGGTCCATGAACAATAGGGTAAAAAATGCTACACGAAATTACAATCCCACAAATCAACTTCTGATTTCAATCCAAGCATCATTGCAAAGCTTTGATAGATACTTCGCTATCATTATATCTTGAAAGACTCTATTATATACATATATAACTCAATATCATGCATGATTCATGGATGTGGGTCAATCTATTTCTTCATGTACTTAGATAATGCTCTATGGAATGTATAATACACTATTTTCTTAATTTTATTTCTACCAAGTGCATTATGAGTACATGCAATACCTTCATACTATTATCATGAATGTCATGAGATGAGCTATCTATATGTATATCCTTAATGAGATGATACCAAAAATTCTTTTTGGAAAGCTTTGTTTTGCAAAACTTTTGAAATCTCTAGACTTAAGAAAACTAGTTTTGTTTCCTGCAAAATCACGCTTACTTTTATCGAAACTCAACCTTGATGACCTATATGCCAAACACCTTCATTATTTTAATAAAATTCTTCATTTTGGAGTTGGAAAATAGATGTTTAAATAGGTGGTCTACCTAATTATGAATTTTACAAGATTTTTAGGAAATTAAAATATTGATTTATCTATACCTTGAAACCTTTCCTTATTTTAGGATTATACTTTGAGAAATTTCAATTGTCTTTGTCAAAATTAGGTTTTATTACATGTATTACCTAGGACTTTTATTTTTCCATTAAAATGCTCATTTTGGCATTTGAAAACAAGTGTTTAAATAGAGGTCATTTTCAAATAAAAATTTTGAAATATATATTTGGGATTGTTTTTTTTGCAAAACTCATTTAATCTTTCCAAAACTAATTCCTAACCAAATCTACTCATCAAGGCTTCCATTTCTTAAATAAAAATCTTGTTTTGGGGTTGAAAAATAGGTTTTCACATATCAAGCGTCCTTCATTACGAATTTTAAGTTTATTGTTGGGATTGAAACATAACTTTTGTAAACTTTTCCTTGTTTTGAAAATATCTCTTAGTAGATCTAAGCTTTACTTATCAAAACCACTTATTTATGATACATATTCCCCAAGCTTTTCATTTTTTATGTAAAATACACATTTTGAAGTTGAAAATTAACTTTTCTAAATATGGTTCTTTTTAGATCCGAATTTCAAAAATTCATTTTTGTTGAAACTAAAATAGATCTTAATCTTTCTAACATTTTCCCACTATTATCATGCTATGACAAGTTATTTATGTGCATAAAACAAAAACCTAAGGCATTTATGAACTCAAAACAACTAGATCAAGTTTATTATACTTATCATAAATGCATGAACACTATGATCATTATGTGGATATGGTTAAATGATGAATACATACACAAAACATCAATAATAACAACATAACTTAATAGTAAAGCAAAATAATAACAAAAAAATATAAATAACAAGATCTATAACATTGTGATGGCAAGGATCTCATGTTCAAGTATTTCCACATCCCTAACTTAAAGCTCATGGGGATTTTTGAGTGGAATCACACATGAATGATCTTGCCATTACATGTTTTTAAGATGATAAAGTATAGATTTATTATCTATTAGTAGTTTGGAACAAGAAAACTTGAAGAAAACAAAAGTATGTGTGTGGAGAGAGAGGGGGCTCATGGTATTTAGAGGAGAGGAGGGAAGAGTTTTGTAAATTTTTTTCCAAAAGTAAAAATGAAGAAAGAAAGAAAGAAAGAAAGTGAAATGGTGAAGGCATAAAGGGGTATTTATAGAAAAGTGTATTAGGGTTTGTGTGTTAAAAAAAATGAATAAATAAAACAAATAGAGAAAGGATAGAGGGAGGGGGTGCCGGCTCCATAGAGAGAGAGGGAGAGTGATGTGTGTGACAATTTTGTATAATAAATTCAAAATTTTTAAGTATATTATGTAATGAAATGTATTGGAAAAGTAAATATAGGGAAAATGATGAAATTGTATGAATAGGTTGTAAGGATGTAAGAGTAGATTACAGGTAGTTGTACTTGATGAATAGTTGATTAGAAATCAAAAAGTAGATTAGATAATTAAAGTATCGATAGTAATGAAAATATGATAAAAGGCTATAACTGTAACTTTTATAACTTGAAAAAAATTATATAATTGATATATTTGGAAATCTTATGAAATTACGAATCTAACGGTACTAATATCATATTTTTAATATCTAGAGCCTCGAGACACACTTTTCAATGTCTGTATCCGATTGGGTTCGAAATAGGTCGAAAATTCACTAATTTGATCTTTTTGAGAATCTTATAATTATTACGAACCAAACTACACTCTTCACTCATATTTTGACTCCTTGGTTTAAGAACACAGGGTTGTTGGATCTAAACTGCTAGGGTTTTCTAAGGATTTGTTGGCTTAAGGTTTCCGGTTGACTTTCCGATTTAGGGTTTGAGCTAAAATTTACCCTAAAAATTAGGGGTTTACAATAATATAAGGTTTATGATTCCCCTTACATTCATAAATGTTCAAGAAATATTATCAACTGTATAATCTGCTTAACATATTTCACAGATTCATTTGGCACGCATTGTTGACATGTAATATATATTATGATTAAAAAAAATTCTCAATCTATTGAAACTCTTTCTAAATATATAGACAACATTAATTCTGTTAGTAGGCAGTCACTCAATCTTGAATGGTCATACATACTCATAGAATCATACTGATTATTGTAAATTCATGTCTTCATATACAAAATAATAATATAATAATAATATAATAATAATATAATAAAATAATAATATAATGAATTAACTTATGAAACAATACCACCAGTCACCAGAAGGTCTAGATTTAGAACAAAGAAAGATAATTTATTTGAAAATAGTTCACAAATAAAAATAAATCTAACACTTAGATATGAGAATAGGGGGAAAAAACTAACTTGATAGTTGGTTATTTGGCTTGATGAAACCGGTAGACGAAGATCATGATTAATGAACTCACACAGTCACACTGGAATATCAGATGCCCAGAACAACCCACAAAGCCACGACCGAAATGGAGAAACCAAACGAAGTCACACACGAAGATAACGAAGATAAACTCACTTTGATGCTTTGTAATTTTTTTTTCGATGAAAAGTAGAAGATAGCTGAGTAGCCGACACCCTACAGGCTACGGAGTCACTCAAAGAATGAATTGACATACATATGGGCTTACGGTGAATGTGGCCCATGAAAGTTTAAATTTGAATTAGAAGCTGCAAAATGAAAATCACTAAAATCGGTCCACATGAATGTTTTAAACTCACGATTCTACTCCGAGTTTACTCAATTTCCGATTTTTTACATGAGTTGAATCGGAAGAGGCTCATAAACTCGTAAAATCGATGAAACGTAAGAGTAGAAACACGATTTTGACAACCATGGTATTGAGGCTACAAGTTTAGCAAGAGATAAAAAATCTCCAGCAAAATGGTGGGATTCATATGGAGATGAATGCTCATAAATACAAAAGTTTGCTATTCCCGTATTGAGTTTGACTTGTAGTTCTTCTGGTTGTGAGCAGAATTGGAGTGCATTTGAAATGATATCATGCAAATAATTTTTCTATTTTGTCTTTCATTCTATCTATTATTGATATCATTACTCTTATATACAACCCTATCAATTTCAGGTTCACACAAAAAAGACAAAATAGGTTGCACCAGCAAAAGATGAATGATCTAGTGTTTGCAATGCATAATTTGAAATTAAAATAGAAGAATGATAGAAAAAATTATTGTAGTGTTGGCTTTACAGTGGATGATCTCTCATCTGATGATGAATGGATTGTTGAGGAAGAAGATATGTTTAATTCATCAAATGAAGATTTGCTGAATATTTTAAGTGTTGAAGGAAGGGATAAAGATGATGAAGATATGGAGGATGTTGGTGCACTTATAGATTTAGAGAGTAATGGAAGTAAGAGTCAAGATGATTTAGAGATTCAAAATATTGATGTTGTTGAAGATCAAGCACAAATGGGTAATTTAAAGGATACGGATACTATTGGTAGTAATCATGATGTTGATATTGATGATGATCATGAAGATGATGATGATGAAGATGGAGCTAGGAGAGCCGATGGTAGCTTTGATGATTTGCTTTAGTTTTGTACTTTGTTATAATAATTTAAGTTGGATCGCATTTTGCATTGGGAATGTTGTTTCAAGTATTTATACTATGAATTAATGTATTACCATAATGACTTATGTTTGATTATCCGTACTAGTTAAGTGAATTCTATTGAGTTGTGAATTGTAACTAAGCTTGATGCTAAATTTCTTTATTTTCATGTTTTACTTGATGATTTTATTAGTAAAGTAAGTATATTTATAATATTTTTTAGCAAATTTATATCCGTTGTAGAATTTTACGATTCTACGAACCCTTAGGTGATTCTAGGTGGAAACTTGAGTTTGATAACCATGCTCAATACCGAATAATCCTTTAGCATCCTTGAATTGTTCAAGTTGAATGTCAATTTTGCATCTTTCATCTGCATTAGAGACCATGTGATGTAGGCAATCACATAGTTCTATTTTAACCTGAGCATCAACTTTGAAGGTAGGACTATAATGGAAGAAATAAGGATTCAAGTAATAGGCTGCAGCATGTAATGGTCTATGAAGTTGAAGCTCCCATCTCCTAACAATGAAATTCAACACAGGTTCATAACTATATCAAATGAATTGGATGTGATCATATGACACATTTTAGAAGATTAAACTTTAAAATACAAATTGAAAAGAAGTATAGTTAATAAGTTAAAATATTACCTCTTCTTTATGTTATTAAAATATGTTTTGATTTTTTCTTTGGAATTATCTATTTTTGGATAAATGAAGCCGACAGCTAGATCATCTGAATCCACCAATTGTACTTTAATGAGAGGAAAAGCGGCTTTAAGGAAAGTAGTAATATTCTTCCAAAATCTACTATCCAAAACCAACAGTTGAATCTGCTTTCCCTCTTGTTTTGCATACTTAGTGGACTTCCACATATTGGAAGTGAACATACTCATCAATGCACCCTTTTGATAATTAAGACAACCCAAAGTCAAATAAGAAGTTGCAAAATGAGTTGCACCAGGCCTAACCAAGTCCCTTTCTTTTTGTGAAATGCCTTAGCATTGAGATGAGTATAGTTCTAGAGTAAATATATGTGGTGATTCTCCTCTCTTTTGCAATCGTTGCACAATGGATATTCAATTCCTTCTTAGAGTCCTTTAGAATCAAATCAATACAGTGTGCTATACAAGGTGTCCAATATAAACTTTTTCTTTTCTCCATCAATCTTTCTCCAGCTTTATAATTTGCAGCATTATCAGTAACTACTTGAACAACATTCTCCTCCCCAACTCTCTCTACAATATTGTCTAACATATCAAAGACCTTATCAACTGTTTGGAGATATCATAAGTATCCAAAGATTTAAGAAGATTGTTCCCTTAGGGCTATTTACTAAGAAATTGCATATGGAACATCTCTTTTTATCAGTCCATCCATCTGACATAATATAACAGCCCGTTTTCTTCCATTCTGCCTTATGATCCTCAAGTAATTCCATTGTTCGAGCTATTTCTTTCTTCAAATATGTTACCCTTATCTCGTGATAGGAAGGAGGTTAAAGCCCACAACCATATCGACCAATCCCCTCAAGCATCTTTGCGAACTCTGAATTTTTGACACAATTAAATGGAATTGCACTAGTATACCAAGCAATTTGTTGGCAGCAGTCTTCTCTCAATTCTTTCTTCATGAATTGGTTCGTGGTTGTTTGTTTTGCTTTGTTCCACCACTTTTCTTTTTGAAGAAGGTATCAATGGCATTCCTTACTCTTTGCTTAGAAGGTAGTTTTACTACCTCATCATCATTAGATTCATTAATTCCATAACTTTGCTTTCTTTTCCTTTCTACCTTTTTTTCTGCTTTTGCTAATAGTGTCATCATTTGATTTTTAACATCATCGAGCACACTCATACAAGGCTCTACATCTCTACGTGTACAAGCCAAATGATTCTTAAATCTAAAAATGCCACCACTGACAACTTTGCCACAATACTTGCATTTTACTCTTTTTCTATTGTTATCAACATCAATTCCGTGCTGCCAACCAACATCAGATCTATTTCCTGGGGCATTTTTCCTTTTAGCACTCTTTTTAGATGATTTGGAAGTTGACATTTCAAGTTCAAGTGTTCAACTCAATCACTATTTATGTCCTGTAAAGAAAAAATATAAAATTAAAATAAAAGAAAAAGTCATGGGAAAAAAAAGGAAAGCAAATATTAGCTATATCAAATCTCTATATGATCAACAATTAAAAAATTAAGAAGTTATTTTAGTATCTTTAGTATTGGAGGGACATTGTGTCATGCTATTATTAACTCTTTGATGTGATTTTTTTTAACCTAGTAGATTGATGCTTGTGTTATAAGATGTTTTGCCATTTTGTACAAAGGGCAAGTTTCTCAAGAACAGCAACTGGAAATATATATTGAAAATTGTGCACCAGAGAAAGTTTGAAAATATGCTCTAATATGAGACTAGGCACAAAATAGATATCACCCAAAGGGAAAGACCAACAATCATGAGGATGTAAAAACAATCCATTAAGTTGAAAAAGCATGAATACTATTTGTTTGGTTTAAAGGAATGAAGATAGCAAACACTATTTTTTAAATTTTTGAACTATAGAAATAAATGAACCATCAACATAAAAGCGAATCCTCAAAAATAAACACCAAAATTATTCAAGGAATTCAATGATAATTATTGTGATGCAAGATAAGGTGCAAATGAAATTTAGTATTTAGGGAACAGCAGGGATGATAGTGTTGACTGACCAGAGGTTATGCTTTTTTTTTTTTTTTTTTTTTTTACAAAGTAGAGGTAGCGGCACTTTTTCCTTGATAGAAATCAACACAAAGTTGGTTATCCCTTTTCCACAATAAATAAAAGTTGATTGTGATGGATCACCGAATGTAAACTCCTTACGGAAGCAATTTTTGTATAGTATGTCTTGATCAATCAGGTAACGTAATCAATTCGGATGGTTTAGAAAGTTTGACTTAGCTATCACTAAGTCACTAACAACAAATCCCAGGAAATGCAACATGAGGCAATAACAGAAGGAACTTCATATCCTCTTATTTAGGAATAGCTAAAGAATGCTCGAGTTTCCACAGCTCTACAAGAAATATATTGATGACTTCATGACTATGCCAGATTCACGAGTTCCAATTCAAATTATTTTCACAATCACATGAGATGCCCAAAACATTTAGCAAAATCAATTTCGTAATTTCAGATGAATGACTAAGAACAAACACACCAAAAAAATCATTTAAATGAACACGTCAATTCCAGCATAAACCCATCTCCATCTCCAACACGAGCTGCACTAATATACAATTTAACCTATCGCCACTTCAAATTCAATAATCTGAACAAAATCATCACAAAATTAGACTTACATATGAGAATAGGGGAAAATAATTCACTTGAAGATTGAAATTGATTTCCTTCTCCATCGAACAACACACCAAAATGAGGAGTCGAGGATGACCAAACTGAGTGAACTCACCAAACTAGAAATCCAGAACGATGAACACTTGACTGATGATGGCCACACGCTCAAAAAACAATGAGCTATGAAGATCGATGCTGAAGACTCGAAGTGGAAGAGCAAATAGCTGAATACTGAATAGGGAAGAAAAAACCTAATATGTTTTGTGACTTTTGTCATTTGTCATTTGTGCTTTACAGTTTAACCTTGAGTTTCGATTTGTCTTTTTTTTTTATTAATAAAATTACAGAGCAGTGTAGGGCTATCCTTTTTGTTGAATAGTAAACTGGCACATGAGTTGTTTATTAACATTTAAATGAGCAAACTCGGTAAAATCAGGTTTATTCGAATGTTTCCACCGATTTTACGTTTTTAACTCACGATTCTAGTGCAAGTTTAGCACAAATCCAATTTTTTACACGAGTTAAATCGAAAGAAGCTCACAAGCGCGTAGACTCATAGAACATGAGTTTGACAACTTGACAACCATAGACGCACAGAACTTTCTTAAAAGGCCACAACATCCATATATGTTGTGAGTCTCTAAGCAAAATCTTATTAATTGAGAAAATTGTTAATTTTGTAACAAAATTACGAATTTAAGCAAATTCATGAAGTTTTGAAGATGATGCACCAAATTAAAGTGAAATGACAATAGACAGTAATATGATGAATATCTTACTTTCAAAGATTTTATATAGTAGAGGAATGAACAAAATAAAGGGAAATGCATTTGAGCAAAATATTACATTATTTAAAGGTTATTACCAAAAAAAATCATTTTGCAAAAAGTCAAAGGGGAATTCCATAAAATAAAGAGATTTATGAAATATCAAGTAAAGTTATAAGTTACAGGTTACTTCAGGGTAGACTAGCTTTGATGACAATTACAAAGGGAGGGGGGAAGGAAGTAAAAAATTTCACACAATCTTAGAGAAAAGTTTATATAATTTATAGACAAATCCAAAAAATGTAAGACACAATACAATTTTTTTTTTCTACCATTACAATAGAGGAGGCGAACCAGGTATCTCTCATTTGAGAGACTAAGGAAGAGATGCTGCTAAAGTACAAGGCCATTGGTAGGGCTGCAAAAAGTCAAAGGGGAATTCCATAAAATAAAGAGAAAAGTTTATATAATTTATAGATAAATTCCAAAATGTAAGACACAATACAATTTTTTTTTTATTTTACCATTCAATAGAGGAGGCAAACTTGATATCTCTCACTTGAGAGACTAAGGAAGAGATGTTACTAAAGTACAAGGCCATTGGTAAGGCTGCAAATGAACCAAGATGCTCTCAAGCTTGATTAGTAAACGAGCTCGAGCTTGAGTTTTGATTTAGGCTTGCTAGCTGGATTGTAAACATGCTCGCCAATAGGCTTGTTAAGAAATTTTTATGAGCTTGTTAACAAACTTGTGAATTTTTTATGCATTATATATTATATGTAACTACATAATTAAAACGTCAAAAACGAATATTTATGTATATATATTTATAGTAACACTTATATATTATATTTTGGGTTTGAAAAAACTGAAAAATAGACTATCTAAATGAGTCAAGCTTGAGCTTAAATCTTAAGCTCTATAAATGCTCCACTCTGTTCGGCTAAACCTTGTTTCATAAATGAGCCAAGCTCAAGGTCAAACTAAAACTTGTTTAGCTAAATAAGCCAAACTCAAGTCTAAATTTCAGGCTCGATGAAAATTTTAATTCGAGCTTGAGCTAAATAAATTTTAAATGAGACAAACCCTTTAATTGCTCGACTTGGTATTGCTCATTTGTAGCCCCAATCATTGTTGCCTAATGCAGTGTTCATCAAGCAAGAGTTATAGACACAAATTAGATTCATAAGAAGCTAAGCAAACTTATTACTAATTTTAAAGAAATGTACTAAATTTGAGTTGAGTTGCAAATTATTTTTTGACAAGGATGTTATTAGAAAAATAAGAAAAACTACAAATGTAGAGAAAAAGTTACAACAAACATTAGGAAACTTGCAGTTTTTTCCTCGGCATGTTTTTTCCCTCCGGCAAGAAGATTTTGAGTATTAGAGAAAATTATCAAATAATAACCAATGTGTTAGACTGGGTTAACCCTTTTAATTCAACTTAGTTGAATCTGATTTGGTCTTGAAAATGGTTTGGTTAAGTCGCAATTCAACCCTCGATTCAAGTTGGTGTACACATTAACCCCTAACCCTTTAGAAAGTCCAAATCAAATCCCGATGCAGGCTTTGATAACATTGATAATAGTAAAAATGCTATTTCTTTTTACATATCAAAGTTGTCAATATGAGAAAAAATTACAAATTTTGTTATAAGGTTGAGAGTTCATCAAAAGAACTATTGAGCAAAGATAAAGATATATAAAAGAAAATACAAAATATTATGACTTTCTTCCTCCAAAAGCATCTATGTTCTCATGCCCAAACCAAATTGGCATGGTCTTTTCATTATATAAATATCCTATATCCATTAACATACATAGCTATAATATACGACTTTATAATTTGTTGATACATTGCATCAAATTTTATTGAACCACAAAGGTATTGTTTGGTTTTATACATGTTTAAGACTTTCTTGTGCTATTCTTTTCAATTGCATTTATAAATTTCTTTTGTTTATATAATTAACTCTTCCAATTCTTTTTTTTTTTAATAGCTCATTATTTACTTTTACATTAAATCTATTTTTTTAATAAGTTTCTTATTTTGGGGCATTTTACTAGAATATTTTGTTCTTCAAAAATTGTTATCCTCCAATAATGTGCTATATATTATAATTAAGCCCCTCCAAATACTTTTCTTTTTCCTTTTCTAACTTGTTGTTACCTCTCTTACCAGTATTTCGCTATCTTAGATTCTCCAGCGCGTGCTTTCCAATCATATTCTAGTATTTGGACCAAAAATCAATGTATAATTATAGAAGTCCAACTCAATTGTTTGCATGTGAGGATATGAATGAAAGAGGATCTTCAAGACAGCAAATATCTATCACTCTATAACTAAACATACGACCCTCGAAGTTATAACTATCCTAAGAACCTACCTTGTTCCCTCATCCAAATGAGATCTGCATATTGATCGATGCTTCAAAAAATGTTAGCCTCTAGTAAAATACCTTTTTTCACTTGCAATTTAGCAATTGCATGCTTCACACATGTGCTTCTGTTTTCCCTAACGATTGCAGCCAACGTCAATGGTCTTACTATCGACATGATACGTCGGCATTCGCGAATTCCCCTGCTAGTGAACCTTCCTCATGGGACTGGGAAGATGCATACCGCCGCTCGATGGCACGGGCCCATCGCTTTAGAAGGTCCAACTTTGTATCTACAAATAGTTTAGATTCCGAGATGATCCCCGGAGGAGGAGAATTTTACATGAAAATGTCCTTTGGAACACCTCCTGTTGAAACCTTTGTACTTGTCGATACAGGAAGCGATCTTACGTGGATTCAATGCCAGCCTTGTATTCCATGCTACAGGCAAAATTCTAAAATATTTGATCCTACCAATTCATCAACTTATCAAAAACTATCTTGCAACAACAAATTTTGCATGCAGTTGGACCAATCATCGTGTATAAATAAAAGATGCCGATATGATTATGCATATGGAGATAGATCGACAACTAAGGGTGACGTTGCATCTGAAACAATCGTCATAGGATCTGATCCCCGCAACAGAATTTCAATCCCACTATTTGTTATTGGATGTGGACATGAAAACCAAGGAATTTTTGATCCAACGGGGGCAGGTATTGTTGGCCTAGGAAATGGTCCGCTCTCTTTGATATCTCAGTTGGACTCTATATTCCACGGCAGATTTTCCCATTGCCTAGTTCCACCAAACAACACAAGTATTACTAGTAAAATCCGCTTTGGTCAAGACTCTGACTTTTCCGGTCCTGGCAAGGTTTCAACTCCTATAGTGCAAAAATCATCCTCAACGGCTTCCACATACCACGTGACCCTCGTAGGCATTAGTGTAGGAGATGAAAAGGTATCCTCAAAGATTATACTTCCTTACATTGGGCAAGGAAACGTGATAGTTGATTCTGGGACGACACTCACCCTAGTTCCAAAAGATTTATATGACGAGTTTGAGTCGAGATTGGTTGGATTTATTCATGCTAAGCGTGTCCAAACCCCGTATAATCCTACACCTATGTTATAAATCTGGTGATCTGTTAATGTTCCAACCATAACATTTCATTTTACTGACGCTGATGTGAAGTTGAATCGAAGGAATACCTTCATGAAGAGTGCGAGTGATGTTGAATGCCTCACTATTATATCATCTGGTGCAGATTTTGGCATCTATGGTAACATTGCGCAGATGAATTTCGAAGTAGGGTACGATCTCAAAGCGAAAACGGTGTCCTTCATGCCAACCGATTGCACCAAACAATGATTAAGTATGGTTTATCCTAGAATAAAATGTATGCTGATAGGATTATAATTGTCATGAGAAATCTACCAGTCAGTTGTTAATTTCCTATCTAGTAACGGTTTAATATGTGTATGTAGTGGTCTTTGTGCTTTATTTTGTTTGAAAGTTTTATATATATTTATATCTGATTTGGGTAATTTTGCATGAGCTCACGTACTCGGTAAATCGTGAGCTAATAATATGTTGAAGATAAGTTCTGTTGCTTCTAGATTAGGACAGTTTATAGAAATTTCAGACGATGAACTTATGGTCCTTTTTTTTTTTTTTTTTTCCCAATTTATGGGGGAATGAATGTTTCTTGTCGTGCATAATCGTAATACCATACCATTGAATTATAAGAGTCGTAATACCATACCATTCAATTATAAGAGTCGTGAGTTCTTTTAGGGTTATTAATAGCGAAGAGAAATGAAAAGACATATATTGAATGATATTGCTTTATTTAAAAATGTGTTACAAGATTAACATAATATTGAAGGCATCAATGACGTTCACACTGCTGCACCATCGTTAGTGTACCTATAGTTACGCTCTCATTTTTATATCAAATAAATTATTGGTAGATGATAATAAAGATGCAATTAATTTAAAAGGTATTATGCCCGTAGGAGGAAATAAGAGAAAGCAAAATATATTTCTTTTAAAAGTCACAACATCTGCTTTCACAGAAATTGCACAATGGGGTGGGGTGGGGACGTGTGGTGGGTTGTTGGTGTTTCAACTTGCAAGCTGGTTCACTAAGTCCGGTTTAGTTTCCAGATTTGGGTTTTACAATAAAATGAGTTTATTAATTTTACTTTAGAAGAAACTGAGAGTGGGATTACCATACCACTTCACATTAAATTATTTATTGAGGCTACCTCATGTTCTCAAAAGTAATTGCTTTTGCTTCAAATCAAGTATCATGTTAAGGTGTCATGCATGGAGGACATTGCACGACAAGCATTTACGAGGTCAAATCACTTGATGGAGAGTTCCCCTTGCTAATGTCCTTCCTCACCTAATTATTGAAGTATTGCAACAAGAAGAACATGCGATTCTATATTTATAAAAAATAAAAAATTTTAATATTTTCACAAAAATCATACATAATATACAATATGTGTAAGGAAAGAAAAACCACATGCTTATTTTTGTAATTACATAATTAATTTTGCATGATTTATATTTTTGTAATTAAATTATTGATAGATCAGTAAATAGACGGATATATATCTCACTTTTTAATATTAAGTGAGTAGTTCAAGAAATGATTTACCCCATTAAAAAGTTTAAGTTATTTACCTAAAATGTATTAATATTTTCCCTTACAAAGGAAAATGCTTTCCATGCAAATGGAAATTTTCAATTAATAAATAAATGAAAATAACTAAAATATTTCTTGAAAATATTTTCTTCCAAACAAAGAGGACTAGTTGGTATCCAAATATAATTATCCATATGTATCTATAACCTATTACAAAATAATTAGAACTTGCCTCACTTGTTTTACTTTAGAAAATTTGCTCATGACTTTCTTTCCTTATGTCAACTCTTCTCCCTTTTTTTTTTTTTATTAGACCAAATCATGCAAATAATTTTTTTCTCTTACGTGCCTACTACATATATCATCGATCGAAAACTCTTGTCTCTCCGATACTTCTCTTTTCTTTTCCAATTCATTGTTTTCCTACTATACGTCCTCGTAAATAACCAATATCTACCAATTATTATGTTTCCTATCACTTTCTCACTATCTTGCTTATACCTTGCAAATCGTGGGTTGAGTATACATCCATAACTTGCTTCATATCCTCATCATTTCCTACAAACACGTGATGATTGCCTCGTTAGAGTACGAGAATACAACTGGCAAAATGTCTTGAAGTCTCCCTTTTCAATAAGATCTTTAAGAAGTTAAAAGTTTACAACAAGTATACAAAATGAATTTACACCTTTTTATACATATACATCTATCATCCTTGTTTAGACATTCAATTGTGTCCATCACTTTGTGGAATTTCTAAACACAACTCTCCATTGCTTTATTATAACTAGGGATCACTCTAGGAAGGAGGCATGTAGGCTCACCAATCTTGGAAAAAATTAATTTATTATAACTAGGGATCACTCTAGGAAGGAGGGATGTAGGCTCACCAATCTTGGAAAAAATTAATTTAAAAATATTACTAAATGACATTAATTATGTAACTAATTAATCTACATAGATTATTGAAGAGTTATCCTATCAATATATATATATATATATTTTTTTTTTTTTTTCTAAAAACTTATATAGATTTTATGTCTTAACTCTATTTTTAATTAATAAGTAATTTTTAAATAATATATACAATATCTTAAGGAATGCACAAATATTCTTAATTAATTATTGAATGAGTTTTTTTACATATTTATGAAGTTTTAGAAAATATTAGAATGATATCATTAACAAAATTCGTTTACATATATATGATTCAATACAATCGTACATATGAGCTAATATATGTAATTTCTAATATTAATTTATTAAGATCCGGTTCCATTTATATAATCCTATGTCCATCGCTAGTTATAGCCATAACTCCAAACCAACCTTTGGCCATAAATAAATCAGAACTCAACACTTAAGCAAAAGTTATTTCCGTACCAATTCACTTGGTCATAATATGGAGCTTGCATGACATTGATGTACTAAAAGTAATGATAAACGACAAGATGGGCAAAAGGACTAAAAGTTAGAAATAAGCTACTGAAGCTAGTTTGTAAATCAAAAAATCTCTTCCTCATCTCTAATGATTATAGGATTCTTTAACAATCTTAAGCTACCACTTAATAACTTGAGCTAATCATGACTTAACCAAGGAGGAAAAAAATACAAAAAAATGTAAATAATTGAAATAACGAGAAATATTAAAAATATATATTAATCAACAATACAGAAATAACATGTACAAAAACGATGGGTTTTAAATTATTTAGTATCCAAAATTAATTTCCAAAGTTACTAAAGTAAATTTTCAGTATATAATAGTAACCTATAACTTACTCTGACTTGCTTTATCTCTTTTACATTGAGAAGATTGTTTAAGGCTTTCCTCCCTATATCGAATAATCCACCCCTTTTTTTCTTCTTCTTTTTTTTTCAATATACTTCCACAATAACACCAAATCCTAAATTTAATTTTTAAAAAGATTTCTCTTAATTGCCCACATAATATATCCTCCAATGAAAAGTCCTATTTCTCCCATACTTCTATTTTCTTTTCCAATTCATTGTAATCTTATTTCACTGTCCTTATAAATACATTAATAATAATATCTACCAACTATTCTTTTTTCTAGTCATATTGTCTATAGCCCTTGAGAATCATAAGCTGAGTTTACATTCACAACTTGATATATATCCTCATCTCTTCCTACTTGGAGCACTGAGTATACAATTGGTAAAACGTCTTAAATTCTCCCATTCAGTAGGATCTTTAAGAAGCTAAAATTTGCAACAAGTATGAAAAATAAATTCACACCTTATATACTATACCAATGCATAATGATTCATCTTCCTTAATAAGACATTCCAACATGTTTATCACTTTGTGGAATTTCAAGACAACTCTCCCTTGCATTGTGACAACCATAACTCTAAAGCAATACTTGACAACAAATAAATTGCATCTCAAGCAAGGGTGATTTTCATACAAAAAAACTAAAAGTTAATGACCATGAACGAACGCATTGTTGTTCCAAAATGCATTATGTTAAAACTTATCTCACTTGGTCATAATATGGAGTAGCTTGATATTGGTGTATCAAAAAAGTAATGACAAAGTGACAAGATGGGTTAAAAATGAGAATCAATAAAAGTTTGAAATAATTTAGTAGAGGTAGTTTGTAATCGATAATGATTTCTTCCTCATTTCTAATGGTTGTAGGAGCCTTGAACAATCCCAAGCTACCACCTGATAACTTTGATTAATAGTGATGAAGTTGGATAAAAATAGAAAAGAATAATAAGTAAATATATAAAAGAATGGGAAATGTCAAGAAAACATAATTGAAATACACGAATAGCATTGCAAACGTGAAAACACACAAACGATGGATTTTCATTGTTTAAAGCTATGAACTAAATTAGCCAATACTTGAAAATGATATTTAAAGCTATAAAAATAGTTTTCAACATATATCCATATTCTTTATATTACTACAACTTACCTTATTTTTTAACGCCAAATCATGTTTGTAGGATTCTTTATTTCTAATGGTTGAGGTAGTTTGTAAACGATAATGATTTTCTTCCTTATTTCTAATGCTCGTAGGATTCTTTAACAATTCGGAGCTACCACAAGATAACTTTGATTAATCCAATTTGGATAAAAAAATAATAACAAATATATAAAAGAATGGGAAATATTGAGAAAACATAATTAGTAGAGGTAACACCTAACTTAGTACCTAAACTTTGACAAAAATGTAAATACCTAAATTATAAAAGGTCAAATTTGATATCCAATTGAACATTTCGTACCTCTAAACACTACCCCATCAATCATTATCTAACATGTATCCGCTGCATAAAGAGATAATAAAAAAGTGGGGTAGTAGTTAAGGGTATCTAATTGACATCTTCGTCAGGTACCAAATTAGGCATTTTTCTTAATTTGTAATATGCACATAGCATTGCAAAGTTCAAAAAACACAAACAATAGATTTTCGTATCCAAACTATGAACTCAATTACTCAATACTCGAAAGTAATATCCAAAGCTACAAAAGTAGTTTTCCAATATATGTCCAAATTCTTTATATTACTACAACTTATCTTGTTTTATGAAAAATTTGGCCTTACCCACTACATGAATCCCCTGACGAGACCTCTCACATACTTCTCTTTTCTTTTCCAATTCATTATGATCTTATTTCACTATTCTTCTCATACTAATATCTACCAGCTATTCTCTCTTCGTGTCACTTTCGCACCATCTTTCATCTTGCCTTGTGAGTCATGAGCCACAATTTGCTCCATATCCTCATCACTTCCCACAAACACGTAATCATTGGATTATGAGAATTCAACTAAAAAAAATCATGCCCCCCATCAACAGGATCTTTAAGAAGCTTAAATTTAATAACAAGTATAGAAAATGAATTTACACCCCCACATACTAATACATATATCTTCCATTTTAGTACATTCAACCATGTTCATCACTCTATGGAATTTCTAGACACAACTCTCCATCACTTTGTTGTAGGTGATAGATAAATTCAAATAAAACAAAAAGCAAAAGTTATTTCATGTTATTAATTAAAATAATACAAATTTTTCTTTTAATTTCAATGGAAAAAGTTCATGAGAGGAAATGCTTTGTATGAAAATTGGTGGAGCCAAAAGTTTTCATTTTTTTCATTAAAAAAAATGTACTAATCTTTTCACTTTACCATAGCGACTTTCTTCTTATCTATAGATCACCTATACCCAATCCCTCTTTCTAGAGCAAATGGTTCTCTCCAGCATCCATAACAAATAAAAGGTTCATTTTTCCCTTCATCAACCATATCCATCGTGATAAATCTACCGTTCTCTCTCTCTCTCTCTCTCTCCTCTCTCTCTCTCTTTCTCTCTCTCTCTCTCTCTCTCTCTTGAATGTTGATTTTGGATTACCCACTACTAATGGGTAAATTTATTCTTAAAGCTCCTTAAACCTAACCAACCTGGTTAGAGGATAAGATAGCCCTATGACTCTCTAGACCTACCTTGGTTGCCCATAACAACGATGGGTGTACAAACACTGTAAACCCCTAGATTTTACGATAAATCTTAAGTTTAAATTCTAGAACCAGAAGTCAACTAGAAACCCTAGTCAACAAAAACCTATACTAAAACCCTAGAATTTAGATTCAGCAATCCCACGCTCTCAAACTCTAAACAACAAAATTAAGTTAATAACCTATAATAGTTCGTAATAATATAGGAAGGTATAAAAATATTAGTTTCGCCAATTTCTAGTGTCTTTCGGATCCGAACGAGATCAGTTTTCTAAAACCGTGCCTAAGATCACCAAACGGTAAAAATATTCTGTTTTACCATTAGACTCGTAATAATATGAGAAATCCAAAAATATCAGTTTTGTAATTTTTTGATAACTAAAAATTATAGATATCGTAATTATACGCGTATTTTCTTTACTATCGATAACTTATTAATTTTTTTACTATTCATTATACTTCTCTACTATTTCATTACTATTCACCTATCTCTACTTTTTCTTACTACATATACATCAATTTTCTTACTTTTTATCTTTCCAATACATCTTATATCAAATCATACCCTACATATTAATTATTTTCTTACAAAAATACAAATTTAATCTCTCCTCTCTCTCCTCCATGTAGAACTGTAACCCACCCCATCCCCCCCACCCACCCCCCCCCCCCCCCCCTTTATACCATCTATATTTTTTTTTTCTTTTCAATTTATTTTACTACACACAAATTTCCCTCAATCTTCAACTATAAATACCTCAATTCCCTCCACTTCTTTCATACCTTTATTTCATATAACAAAACTCTCCCAAAATCACTTCATAAACTCTCTTCACAAATTTCTTCACTACCAAAACTCTCTTTCACCAATTCCTTACAAAAATCCTCCCTACACACAAACCATCTACCATTTCTTACTACCCACACAATACCCTATTCATTTACTATCTTCATACCACACAAGCACTTTAGGTAAACTCCTATTACTACCTAGCTACTCATGTCATATAACTTGGCATACCATGGGGTTGTTTCTTGAAACTCAAATGAGTTGTAGAAGTAACAACATATTTATGTTTTGTTCTTGTACATAAATTCCAATTTTATTATCTTGTTGTTATTATGATATTATTATTATTGTTATCATGGTTATTGTTGTTATTATACTTCTAATCTAACTCTATGTATATTATCAAGTGTATGTATATCTATATATTTTTAGAGCCTAAATGCTCACTAACTCACTGACAAGCTTATTATTATATTTGCTCTTATTATTGCTTTTCTTTTTCTTTCTTTTTTCTTTTCTTTTTGGAATTGGTCTATTCTTAGTCTCAGGCTAACTTGATGAAGTTAAGGCTCCCAATACTTGACCGGGTTACCTTGATAAAGTTCAGGTTCACAATACTTGACCATATTATCTTGCTTATTATTATCTTGCTTCTTATCTTATATTTTCATCATTTTTATATTACATGCTCATATACATGCATCTCATAATAATATTGTCTCAACAATATTTAAAGTGAAATTTTTCTTTAATAAAAGAACTTGAGTCTAAACTTTTTATTATGTAACTAATCACTAAAATAAAGGAGTTGTCATCAACAAATTAGAAAATGGATTTTTGCAACATTTTCTCAAGCTTTCTCAAAGTTTTCTTATATAACAAAAAGAATAATTTTTATCAAGAAAAATAAAGGAAATAAACACTTTCTTTACATAACAGGATAAATCCAAGGCTTAGTAAAAATAAATTGTTGGTATACAATTTTTCATAAAAAGCTTAAGATTAAAAGTCTTTCCAACTTCTTAATAAAAACCAAGGAGTAAACTAGTTCTCAAAGTTAAGATAAAATAAACTCATTAAATTATAAACCCACTTAGAAAAATAATGATTCTCAAGTTTCTAAAGAAGCAACCTACTTTCAAAGAAATAAAAAGAATATAAATATGATAAGTTCAAAAACAATGGATTTTATCAATAACTTAAAAGATGATTTCTTTTCAAATAAAATCGTAAAAGGGAATAAAAGACCAAGTTTTAGAAATAAATTTTATTTTTAATGAAGTTAATAAACAGAAATATAAGAGGAAGAAGACTCATTTATTAAAACCATTCTAAAGGCTAATCTATAGATAGGCTATTAACAACTTAATAACAATTTTTGGAAAAATTTATTTCTTATCACTAGAAGTAAAATTTTGTAGAAATTCAAAGTTAAGAAAAATTAACTTGTTTTAGAAAGAAAATTAGCAAACAAAATAAGGATATACTCATAATAACCCGAAAGATTATAAAGTTCTTTCAAAATGCTTTAGAAAAGGAATTGTTAAAATTCAAGTTTTCAACACCTTAATATAAAAGTGTTTTATGGAAAATAATCGTTGAAACAACACCATTAGAATCTTGCATATAATATGAGTCGATATAAATACTCAAAGGATTTTTCAACTATATACATATCTATATTTTTGCTAAAAGGATTTTTGAATAAATGTGAGTTTGGAAAAATTGTTTTCAAAAGCTAGGACTTCGTTTTGATTCTGTAACATAACTTTTAGAAAGCCAAATGACCTTTTACGTAGAAAATAACCTTAGAAATAGATAGATCTTTTCAAGTAGGTAGAAATCGGTATATTATACACGAAATTTCGAGTTAAAATGAGCAAGTTATGACCATTTTGAGTTGAAATTTCCCTCTATGAGAATTTTGACGAACTTATTAAAATAGAATTACAAGTTTAAGTAGAATTTCTAAGAAATACTCATTTTGAGTATTTCTCTTGTTTAAGTGACATGGAGACTGAGTTCCCATGTTCCGAGGATTTCCTTAACTAGAAGTATCAGCACAAATGGCCGAGTAAGTTTATTTCTTACATATTAACACTTATGATTTTGCTTGTAAAATTAGTAGCATTAGAATTAGGAAAAGATAAAATAGAAAAATACATGTACTTTACATACTTGATTGAAATTACAATTAAGTATATCTAAGTGAGAATGGTTTAAAATAAATGTTTGTTCTAGTGTAAGAATGATTATCTGCAAACTCTATGATCAACCAAAAAATATTTAATTATGCCATGAGTACTTAATTAAATTGATTCATCCAAGTCATCGAGTGAGTTCATTGCATTTATTACTATACCTTTGGTAGGACAATGGCTTAGTAAAGAGATTCATAGAGTCTATAAATTCTATAAAGTGACAAGGCATCATCTGAATCAACTGACGATGAGAAAATATCTAATTAAAACATACCTGGAAGCTATGTAGTGGCTTGAAATAAACTACAAATAAGTTGGATTATAATTTTGAAAGCAAGAAAGTTGCTAAAATAAGAATTATCATGGAATTATGTTTTATAATGGCGGCCTATACGGTCTGGAATACCTAACACCGAATGAAGAGATAAATCTATTCAACATATGATTCCTGAAAAATCATATGTATTGTTTGCCCACGTGCTTGTGCATCTCATATGGTTGCTTAAATAAACTTGTTTTGATTATTGAATGTCGAGTGTTTAATTGTGGAAACAAATCTCATTAAGCATAGCTTATATCCTCTTAGATATCTTTTGCAGTTCTCGTACCTTTAGTTGGAACCAAGAGGTTAGTTTACTCAAGTAATGCCTTTAAGCTCAGATCTCATGAATAGAAGTGTAAGCTAGAAGTAGAGATGGATTCCAAGAGAAGTTTCAAAAGTGTAAAGTACTTCAAGATAGACTCTTTATTAGACTTAGTTATCTTTGATAAGGGAAATGCCCTCTAATGTGTAAAGATTCCTTAATAGTTTTATGAACCTTGGTTATATTGTTATGATTTATTTCCTTAATTGCTATTGTGTATAGCTACTTAAACGGCATGATCCAAAGTTTAGTCCACTACGATAGTGAAAGTATGCCTTACACTCGATATCGAGACTTTCGAGATGACAAAGTTGCCATACTTAAGCCTTAGTATTGAGTGTGGTAGACTGTCACGTTTGAAGTACCTTTTAGGGTGGCAGTTTAAGTTTGTATAAGAGCATGGTTAAGAAATTATGATCATAACAATAAGAATAGACTTAAGAAGTAATGAGTAGAACCAAATTAGAAAAGATAGTGTGGTAAATAAGTTCGCTAATTTTCTCTTCTTTCCTTTTTCTTAAATAGATTACCCTAGGAGAAGCCCTTTTGGCGGCTCGACAATTTCATAAGAGACCTAGTGAAACCTTTACCAACTACCGATTAAGACTAAGAGTGCTATGCAAGGAGTTTACCTTGGCAGGAAGACCTAAGTCGATTAAGGAAATGTTCACCCTATGGAAAAGGGGACTAAGGAACACAGAGTGGAAAGAATTGTTTAGATAATAAGATATTGTCCCATAAGGAGAAAGAGATGGTCCGAGTTGGAAGTAATATATGCCATTGAGAGGATTGCAACGTACACATATGGACACACCATGTTGCGAGAAGAGGCGCATCACAGAATTCACCCCTCATCAAGCCAATGAAGAAGGAACCCAGCAAGACCATATGATGACCTTGGAAAGTGACGACAGTGATGAAATGTCAGAAAAAGTAAAGAGCTCACAAGAGAAAGAGAAGGAACATGACAAGGTATTTGAGCCATTCATAGGCAATTGGCATAGAGGATCATCCAGCCATCATCCGGTGATGCGCCATCCCCGTAGGCCGAAGGAAGGAGGAAAGTGGGAAGAAAGGAATAAGGGAAAGAGTTAGGAAGAAGATCAAGCACCCCATAAGTCTAATAATAGATTTTGTATTCAAGGCTAGCTATTAGGTCGCATAGTTTAGCTTTCGTTTGGAAAGTGTTATGTTGTGTTTTCCTTATGAATTGTTGTATTTTGTAATCTTTTATTTCATCGTAAGAGTGTTGAACCCACTATCTATTTTCCTTGTTGAATGAAGTTATCCTTTTAAAATTTCGATTTAGTGATTTTGTATTTCTCCTTATTATTTCATGACTCTTTATTTTAAGTTTTTATGATTATGCACATTAGTTCAATTTTCGTGATTTCCAGCAACACCCTCATAAAACTTAATAAAGCTATTGAAAGAAAATATCGAGCTCATCTAACTAAAATCTAAACAGCCGTGGAAGAAGAAGGAGACGCGAAGAGTAAAGTGCATCAAACCAACCTACAGCACAACCACAAAATTCCCCGAATGTGGAATCTCAAGCAAATATGCAAGCCGCCTTTAACCAATTCATTCAAATGATGGAAGCTTATAGATGGAATAACCTATTACCCACTACCGGCACACCACAACCCGAACCACATGTGCATATGGAAGTACCCGTCCTGGAAAATGTGCAACCCCAAAACATACCTTTACTGACACCACCCCTTATGCCATATAGAAACCTCTTACCTCGATTCAATAAAAGTAATCGATACTTTGATGGAGCTTTTGGAAA
Organism: Combretum micranthum; assembly: GCA_024138025.1. Taxonomy (NCBI): domain Eukaryota; kingdom Viridiplantae; phylum Streptophyta; class Magnoliopsida; order Myrtales; family Combretaceae; genus Combretum; species Combretum micranthum. The sequence continues at coordinate 197,845 of JAMXBD010001817.1, read as the reverse complement.
GTCAAAGGAAGTCGAGGATTGGTTAGCTCATTTCGAGAGATCTTTTGACGCTTATGAAGTACCACAACCTTTAAGGATCACCTTTGGTACATACAGCTCCGCCTCAATGCTCAAATTTGGTAGGAATCCAACAAGTGAGAGTTGATACCCTAGTTACATAGGAAATATTTTGTCAAGAGTTTTTAGAGAACTATTTTCTTGGAAGCCTTCGAGTGCAATATAGTGTCGATTTCTTGCAAATTGCTCAAAGAGAAAGGACATGGAACAATATGAGACTGAGTTTAGTAGATTACTCCAATATGCACCTAACTCATACAAATACAGTGAAGAGTGTAAAAGGCAAATGTTCCTGAATGGATTAGACAAGATTTACAAGTCAAGTCAGTGGAATTTGATATAAGATCTTTTCGAGAGTTAGTAGAAAGGGCACGAATTGTTGAAAGAGCCAAGAACGGGAAAATGAAATGGCTCGAAAGAGAAGCACCAATTTTCATAGGAAGGTTTAAAAAGAAATGAGATTTAATCAACTGCCAAAGAAAATTAAGCATTCCAACAATTCAAAAAATGGAGCAAGCGATGAAAATTTTGCAAGGAGACCCATCATCTACTGGAAGTGCAAAGGAACGCATTACCCTAGAAGATGCTTGCAATTGAAAGGAAAGTGTCACTTTTGTAGAGACCCAAACCACATAATGACAAGATGTCCGAAAATGTCAATCAACATCTACTACGTGTGTAAACAAGTTGGGCACTTCGTGAAGGAATGTTCGCAGAGGAAAAATGTTCATACCCGAACTTTTGGAAGGCCAGCTCCAATAAAGATCGGAAATGGGAATGCAAGCAGGAATTCACTTGGAGCCTCGATGCCTGAATTTCGAATTTACAATATGGAAGGTCAATGGATGTGTGAAGAAATTGGTAAAGAGGAAGGATCCAAGTTTTATGCCACGGAAGAGGATAAAGCCTGTCATAACGGCCTAGTTACAAGTTAGCCTTAACCTTAAGTTATCATGTTGATTGTTTGTAGTATCTTTATATGCGCTTAAATCTATAGCAATAAAATTCCGATATCTTTGTAGTTCAAAATGTCTAGATAAGAATTGAGCATCATACCTAACCTAGTTAGTAAAAGTACATGTATCTAGCAAGACCTGCTTATACCCTATTTGATACCGAAGCTATCCATTCGTTTATCACCCCCTTTGATAACCGTTGAAGAAATGATAAAGGAATATCATACCCTATGTTAAAAACAAGTGTGAAGTAACCTTTGGTATGAGATAGTTAAAACACATCAATGATGTGATCGAATGACGAGAGAATGAGATAAGTCCTGAAGATAAAGATGAAGGAAATGTCGAGTCTAAAAGGAATATGCCATTGTAAGGATCAGAGGCTAAGTTCGCTCGATGTCAATATCCAAAGAGGGAAGGAAGCAGAACAGATAATCGACAAGTTAACTCCGCAAATGACGGGAGCAATAGACTGAAAGTAGAAGATCAATTAACGATTCGATCATCTGAGAATAATGTCACAAAGCGTACCGATGTGGTTTGATAAAAGGAAGAAAATCGGTGAAGTCATGGATTAGCCACCAAGAAACTAATAGGATCAAGAATAAGTACCCTTTTTCTCAAGAACGTAAAGGATTTCTTCGATTAGATACGAGAAGTAAGCAATCTTTCCGATAGTCATCTAAGACCCTAACACCAACAATTAAAAGTCAAGCCAAAGGACGTACAAAGGGCTAATTTTCCAAACTTGTTAAGGAAATTACAAGTTTTAGTTTAATGGATATATCTGTCGAACTCAAGGAATTGATGGATTAAGTGTATACGCTTTGTTGGATGAGTATGTTCTTCTGTTTATGGAAAATACCCTTGTATACCTAGAGATACCCAAGCAAAATAAGAGATATCCATGGGCGATATTACTAATGCTAAGAAGACATAAGTCGCATAAATGAATCGTTAGTGTGACTTTCGATTGAATTGGACTAGATTTCTTCTCCAGTTATGAAGCATCAAAGAGAAGCATTTCGGTAGACCTAAAAAGAAACAAGAAGTCATAGGATGGAAATCGCTAAGGATGGTGACAAAGTAAAGAATCTCTTAAGCCTAGCCATTTATTATTGATAGTTCATAAAAGAATTGTGATAGTTAAGTTGTCGACTCAAATAACCTCAAAGAACTAAAAGTTCCTACTGACAAAGATTTGAGACCTACATCATATGCAAAGGAAGTTAAGGATACAAAGAGATAAATGGCCATAGTTTGTAAAAGACTCTGACCTTGGTATTAAGTAACATTCCAAAAGGAATATAAGTGGTAGTTAATGTCCTAAGTTGAAGAAATCATGATGAAGTTGCCACTCTACTCACCAACCAGAAAGAATTGATCAAAGGATTTGAGGAACACTTCATTGGACAAGGTAAACGAACGAAGAGTTCCAATTCAAATACGTAATCAACCTTGATAAGGATAAACCAAGGAAGCCTAACATTATAGTAGAGCCTTTCTAAGGGATAAGAGTTTAGAAAAGGGGGAAATTTTAAAGTTTAATAAAGGAAAGATCGTGAGATAAGAAAATAATGGAGAAAAGTTTGTAGTTCTAAGGGAATCCCATGAAACCTTTTATGAACAAAAGAGTAGATCACCATTGCTTGAAATAATATAGAGGACTTGGTTTGGACCAAAATCCATTTATAAGGAAGTAAGAAAAGCTCAAGATATGTAATAAAGGATGATAGAAATCAGATTGACCAAGAAAAGTAGAGGAAAACAGAGACAACAAGTTGATAAGTTCGGCATTAAGGATTAAGTGTGCTTGGGAGACGGAAACTCATAAAGAAATGTACATCAGGCAAGGACTCAAGAAAACCTAAGACCCGTTGAACCCTTAATAATTTCAGAAGAATGGAAATTGGCTTAACATACAAGTGGACTAACAAGATCATCACAAGGTATATGTTTCAGTAATACGAAAATCTGAAAAGTTAAGATAAATAGGGAGGAATTATCCTTACGAGGAGTTTGCATGGGAAGTTGAGAATTGAATCTGGCTAAGATACTCGAGTTGTTTAAAGAATCAAGGACACAAGCCAAGTTTTGAGGACAAAACTTTCTTTAAGGGGGGTAGGTTGTAAACCTTTAGATTTTACGATAAATCTTAAGTTTAAACCCTAGAACTGGAAGTCAACTGGAAACCCTAGTCAACAATAACCTATGCCAAAACCCTAGAGTTTAGATCCGGCAATCCTACACTCTCAAACCCTAGACAACGAAATTAAGTTAATAATCTATAATAGTTCGTAATAATATAGAGAAGTACAAAAATATCAATTTCACTAATTTCTAGTGTCTTTTGGACCCGAATGTGATTAATTTTCGAAAATCGTGCCTAGGAACACCAGACGGTATAAATATTCTATTTATACTATTAGACTCGTAATAATATGAAAAATCCAAAAATATTAGTTTCCTAATTTTTCGGTAATTAAAAATTATAGATATTGCAATTATATGCGTGTTTTTTTTACTACCGGTAACTTATTAGTCTTGTTTACTTTTCATTGCACTTCTCTACTATTCATCTATCTCTACTTTTTCTTACTACCTATACACCTATTTTCTTATTTTTTATTTTTACAATACATCTTATATCAAATCATATCTTGCATATTAATTATTTTCATACAAAAATACAAATTTAATCTCTCCCTCTCTCTCCTCCATGTAGAACCGTCTTTCCCTCCATCTTCAACTATAAATACCTCAATTCCCTCCACTTTTTTCACACCTTCATTTCATATAACAAAACTCTCCTAAAATCACTCCACAAACTCTCTTCACAAAATTCTTCATTACTAAATCCTTTCTTTCACCAATTCCTTGCAAAAATCCTTCTCTACACACAAACCATCTACCATTTCTTACTATCCACATAATACCCTATTCATCTACCATCTTCATACCACACAAGCACTTTAGGTAAACTCCTATCACTACCTAGTTATCCATGTCATGTAACTTAGCATGATCATCGTGTTGTTTCTTAAAACTCAAATGAGTTATAGAAGCAACAACTTGTTTATGTTTTGTTCTTGCACATGAATTCCAATTTTATTATCTTGTTGTTATTATGATATTATTATTATTATTATTATTGTTATCATGGTTATTATTGTTATTATGCTTCTAATCTAACTCTATGTATATTATTAAGTATATGTATATCTATATAGTTTTAGAGCCTAAATGCTTACTAACTCACTAATAAGCTTATTATTATATTTGCTCTTATTATTGCTTTTCTTTTCCTTTCTTTTTCTTTTTTTTTTCTTTTCGGGACTAGTCTATTGTTAGTTCTGGGTTACCTTGATGAAGCTAAGGCTCCCAATACTTAACTGGGTTATCTTGATGAAGCTAAGGTTCTCAATACTTGACCATATTATCTTGCTTATTATTATTATCTTGCTTCTTAGCTTATATTTTCATCATTTTCATATTATATGCTCGTTGCATGCATCTTCATATTGATATTGTCTCAACAATAGTTAAAGTGAAATTTTTCTTTAATAAAAGAATTTGAAACTAAACTTTTTATTATGTAACTGATCACTAAAATAAAGGAGTTGTCATCAACAACTTAGAAAATAGATTTTTGCAACATTTTCTCAAGCTTTCTCAAAGTTTTCTTAAATAGCAAAAAGAATAATTTTTACCAAGAAAAATGAAGGAAATAAATACTTTCTTTTCATAACAAGATAAATCTAAGGCTTAGTAAAAATAATTTGTTGGTATACAATTTTTCATAAAAACTTAAGATTAAATTCTTTCCAACTTCATAATAAAAATCAATAAGTAAACTAGTTCTCAAAGTTAAGATAAAATGAACTCGCTAAATTATAAACCCATTTAGAAAAATAATGATTCTCAAGTTTCTAAAGAAGCAACCTATTTTCAAAAAAATAAAAAGAATATAAATATGATAAGTTCAAAAACAATGGATTTTTATCAATAACTTAAAAAGAGGATTTTTTTTCAAATAAAATCGTTAAAGGCAATAAAAGACCAAGTTTTAGAAATAAATTTTATTTTTAAAGAAGTTAATAAACAGAAATATAAGAGGAAGGAGACTCATTTATTAAAACCATTCTAAAGGCTAATCTATAAATAGGTTATCAACAACTTAATAACAATTTTTGGAAAAATCCATTTCTTTTCACTAGAAGTAAAATTTTGTAGAAATTCAAAGTTAAGAAACATTAACTTGTTTTAGAAAGGAAATTGGAAAACAAAATAATGATATACTCATAATAACCCAAAAGATTATAAAGTTCTTTCAAAATGCTTTAGAAAAGGAATTGTTAAAATTCAAGTTTTCAACACCTTAAGATAAATTGTTTTACGAAAAATAATCATTCAAACAATACCATTAGAATCTTGCATATAATATGAGTTTATATAAATAGTCAAAGGGTTTTTCAACTACATACATATCTATATTTTTGCTAAAAAGATTTTTGAATAAGGATGAGTTTAGAAAATTTGTTTTTCAAAAGCTAGGATTTTCGTTTTGATTCTGTAACATAACTTTTAGAAAGCCAAATGACCTTTTATGTAGAAAATAACCTTAGAAATAGATAGATCTTTTCGAGTAGGTAGAAATTGGTATATTATATGCGAAATTCTGAGTTAAAATGAGCAAGTTATGACCATTTTAAGTTGGAATTTCCCTCTATGCGAATTTTGACGAACTTATTAAAATAGAATTACAAGTTTAAGTAGAACTTCCAAGAAATACTCATTTTGAGTATTTCTCTTGTTTAGGTGGTGTGGAGACCAATTTCCCGTGTTCCGAGGATTTCTTTGACTAGAAGTATCCGCACAAATGGCCGAATGAGTTTATTTCTTACATATTTACACTTATGATTTTACTTGTAAAATTAGTGGCATTAGAATTAGGAAAAAATAAAATGGAAAAATACATGTGCTTTACACACTTGATTGAAATTATAATTAAATATATCGAGTGATTGTCTGCAAACTCTATGATCGCCCGAAAAATATTTAACTATGCCACGAGTACTTAATTAAATTGATCCATGCATGTCATCTGGTGAGTTCATTGCATTTATTACTATACCTTTGTGAGACAAAGGCTTGGTAAGGAGATTCATAGAGTCTATAAATTCTATAATGCAACGAGATATCGTCTGAATCAACTGGCAATGAGAAAACATCTAACTAAAACATATATGGCAGCTATGTAGTGCCTTGAAAATAAACTACAAATAAGGTGGATTATATTTTTGAAAACAAGAAAGTTGCTAAAATAAGAATTATTATGGAATTATGTTTTATAATGGCGGCCTATACGGTCTGGAACACCTAACCCCGAATGGAGGGATAAATCTATTCAACATATGATTCCCAAAAAATCATATGTATTGTTTGCCCACGTGCTTATGCATCTCATATAGTTGCTTAAATGAACTTGTTTTGATTATTGAATGTCGAGTGTTTAATTGTAGAAATAAATCTCACTAAGCATATAGCTTATATCCTCTTAAATATCTTTTGCAATTCTCGTACCTTTGGTTAGACCTAAGAGATTATTTTACTCAGGTGATGCCTTCAAGCTCAGATCTTATAGATAAAAGTGTACGCTAGAAGTAGAGATGGATTCCAAGAGAAGTTTCGAAAGTGTGAAGTACTCCAAGATAGACTCTTTATTATACTTAGTTATCTTTGATAAGGAAAATGCCCTTTAATGTTGTAAAGGTTCCTTAATAGTTTCATGAACCTTGGTTATATTGTTATGATTTATTTTCTTAATTACTATTGTGTATAGCTGCTTAAACGGTATGATCCAAAGTTTGGTCTACTACGATCATGAAAGTATGCTTTACACTTGATATCGAGACTTTCGGGATGATCAAGGTTGTCATACTTAAGCCTTATTATTGAGTGTGATGGACTATCACGTTTAGAGTATCCTTTGGAGCGTGACAAACACAATAACTAACCTACTTAACCACAAATGTCCTGGTCAACATGACGTCACTTGGCTTGTTCTATGTCATGCCACTCTCTACATTCTCAAGAAGCAACTTATTGGTCTAATATCCACTACTCTAGTAACCTCCAAACATCCCATTAACTCCATGAACGTACAATGGCTCATGGTAACCACTAATCACTATTCTCTTATAAATATCACCTCAACATATCCTTCACGACCAAAAAAAAAAAAAAAAAAAGATGTTTACAACTAAAGTTATCTAAATGTGTTTTGACCCATAAGCTAAACTATTTAACTAGTTTTAAAGTGGGTTAGGGCCAACTTTTTTCCAACTAGTTTAAAAGCAAACCAATCTTATCTAGCCTATTTAACCCAAATGCCAAAGTAGGCCAACACATGAGTTAAGTGGGTTGACCTGCTAGCCCACTTGTTTGGAAAAAAAATTGTAGAAAAATTACTATTCACATAGCATTGTTCCTAAGACTTTTATGTTTGAGCTTAAACTTTAATGGTAACAATGAATAACAAATTGATACACCTGCATCATAACAATTTTTTAAGTATATATTCATTATTTAAAATGAAATATTATATTTAGTAAATTATTTTAAAAACATATTTATATATAGAAGTAATTAAAATAATAATAAAATTAATCATTAGTATATATAAACCCTATAAAAAATTTTGAATTATGTACATATTCTTCAATTATTATAAATGGATTGAATGAGTCAATTTGACTCGTTAAACCCATAAATATATACAAGTGGGTTAAGTGAGCTAAGTAAGTTGGCTAACCCATTTTAACATACTGATGGAAAAAGAAAGTTAGGTTAAGGTTAATAATTTTTTACCCATTTAACTCGCGAGGTAAGTGGGTTGAGCTGGGCCTGCCCATTATCCACTTGAATACCTCTAGTAACATTTGGCCAACAATACCATGCTACTCTATTTAGTAATTTATGTCAACACCATACTAACTTTACCGTCGGGGTACCCGTACTAGATAACCCTTAGGTATATACTAACCTTTCTTATTTTAGGCTTACTTGCTAAGGGGTCTACATCCAATTGACTCTACTAGTAGAACTAAGGTATTAACATTTTAGTGTCGTCTATGGGAATAACATGAAGTTGGTTCCCTTTAATTCCTCTTTAAAATTCATTGACCACCTCTTTAATTCCTCTTTGAGTTCTATTGAATGTCTCAATATCAAAGACTAAGAACTCAAAGCATGTTAATAGCGAGGACCTTAGTGCTTTCCATTTAAGTGAAAAGACTGTGGCCTCTAATCTTATTGACCCATAACAATTGGAGGAACCTAAAAAAAAAATGTGCTTTGAGCTAACAGCTCATATTGATGAGGTAGATTGTCATTATAGACTCAGAAAAGGTTAGATGAATTTACGATAACCAGTAGGCGAATCTACAAGTTTTAATCACAAATCTTTATGATTGAATAGCCATTGAAACTTTCTATTTTCCACCTTATCCTCTACTATTGCCTCAAGTAACTCTTACCAATGAGTAAACATTTGCAAGCTAGAATTTCTTTCAAACATAAAGACTATCCTCCTTCATCAAAGAATCTACATCATGACATTTGTCATAAAAACCCTTTTCTTTCACACGCTCAAGGATTTTCAAGCACTAAATGAGATAAGGTAACAAGCATAACATGATACATGATCTTGTCATAATATTTTCCTAGGATACAAATAGGCACTCTAACTTGCTTAATGACATAAATAAATTAGGTAAATTACACAAAAAGTCTCAAAATTTTACGATATGTTCATTTAAAGTTTTAGCGTTTCGAGTAGTTAAAAAGAGGAATGAATATTTTGAAAAAATGAATCAGATGAGGTATCTACATTTTACAAATTTCAATTAAGGTATCAACATTTGAATTAGTTTTCAATTAAGTTTCCTTAATTTTGATTAATGGTCAATTATTACTACCTTATTTAACTCACTTTGCATAATATTGATTCTTCTTTTTAACCACTTCAAAAACTGATAACTTAGATGAATTTACCCTCAAATATCGAGAACTTTTTATGTAATTTACCTTAAATTAATTCTTCGCTATATTTTCACTTAGTATAACGAGGTCATGGATCAACTGTAGTTGGTAATTTTAGGTTATCCACATAGCTTTAGCCTTGATATCGACATGCACCCCTCATCAGTGATAATAAAACAATCCCAACCATTAACACAAAATTTAACATGAAATAATTTCTCCATCTACTCATCGTCAAGAGTAGGATGAACCAATACATTAAACTGCATCAACTTAAGCCTTGACATACTAATCGTCAAATCTTTCATGTCAAAAAATAAAATCAAAACAAATTATCAATACTAAATTCTAATATACCCACTCGGATCCACCAAGACTTATGAGCATTTTGTTTATGATACAAAGAGGAAGTTTCTTCCTTTCTTAATTGTGATGCAAAAATCATCATTTTTTTATTTCAAAAAGACAAAAGAAAAAGATACAAAAAGAACCTTCTATAATGATATGATGCACAACTAAATCTTAGTAATTTGTTTGCCACAACATAAGATTGATCAAAACAAAGGGTTAATTCGCCACAATCATAATATTGATAAGAATTAGGGGTTTACTTTCAAAGAAAAACAAGGCCGTATGACACTCACCGAAATGTATGTGAAAACAATTTCCTTCCCCATACTAGTCGGTTGTTCAAGCCATATAAGTCATGGTCATAGGGCTTTAAACCACTATTGAATCTTGAAGGTAGTTTTTTCATAGATGTGGTTGAATATGATACTTGCATACCATCTAATGTCAAATATTACCTTTTAAACATCAAATATAATGAGCCAAGCAAAAATAACTAGGTTTTTTCAATGAGGGGTCTTGATGCCCTCTAGGTTTTCCTCCAAGAAGGATATAGAGTTATCTAATCTAGATTTATCTTATTTGAAGCTTATAAGTTGCTTGTCCTTTAGAGTGTTAGTCGTACTGTAACAATTCAACTAACTCCCTCCATGAAGGGCCTCAGCGATGGTTTTAACGATGTTGTTGATGGCACAGTTTTGATTGTTGTGGTAACTACAACTCCTCTTCTTAACTCTCTTTAGCCCACTATTTGTAAAGAGATTGGTTGACGCAATTCTCTGAGTTAGTAATATACTCCTAAATGTGCCCATGTTACATAACATTTTCGATTCTTCAATTGGAAGTACTTATTTATATTTTGACTATGGTCTCTCTATGGTAGTCATAATATTTGCCAGAGTATCAATTATTGGGGTTAGCTCTCATCTTAAGGGCTAAAGCATGATGCCTTTATTGCAAATCTCCAAGAAAATTTCTCCCTAAGGGTGAACTTAATGTAACGAGAAGAGCCTTCATACCCCTTGTTTCCCCCACCCTATCCCCCTCCTCCTCCCCTACCCCCACCCCACCCCGACCGACTAGTTTCTTAAAGAAAAGGAAGATTGATCTTTAAAAGGCTGAAATAATTTTTCGTCAATCGCTTATCCTTTTTCTAGCTAAGGTCCTATGCTTCAAATCTCAACTAGTCTACCTTTTGTCTTTCTCATATATTGATATGAATAGGAGAATCCAAGTAATTTATGGATCTAATGCTTCAATTGTGATTTACTGTTTATAGTATTTTTTAAATTTTTAATGATTTATGAAAACTAAAAATAAAATGACATGAACGATCAATCCTTTGATATGATGCACAAGATATAGTCGAACTAGTTGTTCTAATAAGTCAATATTACATATGATGAAAAGAAACTAAAATGACCTAGACATCAATCATAAGAAATTGAAATCATTTGAAGTTAATGAAGCCAGCCAAAGTCATGTAGAAACTTAGACAACCAAAATTCCAAAACATCAAAAAAATAAAATAAAAACAAAATAAAATATTAAATATTGAAAAAAAAAATTAGAACTTAAAAATGTTTTTAAATGAAAAGTCTACAAAAAAAATTAAAACAATACAATTAGAGCCTTTTTTTCTAAATAATTGCAATTTTGTTCTTATCATGATTCTAGGGTAAATTAAATTTGAAATTTATTCAAAATGGATAAAATAAATTCATTCGAGTAATTAAACCCATAATTTACATCTAAGTTAGTTACAAGCCCTAAATCAACTAAATTGTCAAATTCTAGCACATGTGAAACTGGATGGCATAGATGGTGCCATATGGCACCATGAGATTAATAGAAGAAAATCCTAGACCTCCTCCATCCTTAAAAATTCATATGGCTGCCCCTACCCCTCTTTTTCTCCCTCTTATCTTTTGCTTTCTTTCATTTATTCTTCACTAAAACCTCCTTAAGAGCCATATAAGGTAAAATACCTCTAAAATCCACCTTTCAACTACTTATAGTCCATGATTAAGCCAATATAATGTAACAATTAAATTAGGATTAATGTTTCTTCTTCTTTTTTCTCAATGAAATAAGGAATACATGAACATCCAAGAGGTACAAGAGTTGCAAAATTCGAATACCCAAAACTAAGGTAAGAGAAGTTTACTAAACTTGAGTTTAAACTCCTTTTAGCCCTTAATAAGCTTCGTTAGGGATTATATTATCCCTGGATGGTAGTTTAAGATTAGAAAATGGAGGAAATGAAAAGAAAGAAGCTACTCAAGGTTGAACAAAATTTGTGCTAAGGTAAGACTATAAATTTAATGGTTTTTTGAGAGTTTTATGGACTTTTAAGTGCAAAAACTAGTATATGAACTTGGGTTTATGTTTGGAGTAGCTCAAAATCATGTTTTAGGAGATTTTGGAAATGTTCATTTGGGATTTTTGCTGGAATAAGTAGTAAAGACGCGAGACAAAGCAAGGTAAGCTCTTAAACTAGCTAATAAAGTTGAAATTTAATGTGGGTATTATTAGTGATTGTATAAGTGACATGTAGGACTTGGGGATTTGAGTTTGAGTTGCTAGGAATTTATTATTTTTTGATGAAAATTAATTAGTTACATGTAGCAATTATTGAATGAAAAATGAATATGGGATGGATTATGTTATTGGTTGGTGATTGAAAGTTGAAAATTTGATGGACCCTATATTAGATATATGCATGTTATTGTGACTTGTAGTGAATGCGGGAAATAATGAATGTCAAAAATCTAAAAAATTGATAAATGGCGAGGGATTTGACAATTAGGTGATGAATCATAAAATAATTGATCAATAAGAATGACTTATGGAAGATACAGCTTGTAGAGATGGGGTTAAATGACAAATTATGTTAAATTGATGAAATTATATGAAAACCTAATTTGAATGAGATCATTTATCGGCTAGAATGAACTTGGTTTTGGTAGATTATAATGTAATAAGTTAGAGAAAAATAGCCCCTTGTGTAAAGTATGATGAAATTGTTGGCTTAAATAGTGATTGGGGAGCTTTGTTTGAAAAAGTTAGATTGTGGGCTATTTTGGACCATATGATAAAAGAGAAATTAATGATTTGATAATAATTCATAAGAAAGAGAAAGTGTTTTAAGCATTTGACCTATTATGTAGAAATGTTGAGCATGATGTATTGTCACAATCGGAAACGCTAAAGTCAACAAATCTATAATAAACCCTAATAGATTTAGATTCGGTAATTCTGCGCTCTTAACCCCTAAACAACGGAATTAAGATAATTGTGGATTATAGTCCGTAATAATAAGGGAAGCTTAAAAATATCATATTCATTAAAATTTAGTTTGTTTCGGATCCGAATAGAATCAGTTTTTGAAAACCGTGCCCCAATACAGCGAATGGTAAAAATATTCTGATATCACCATTAGATTCATAAAAATACGAGGATTTCAAAATATTAGTTTTATAATTTTTCAATATATAAAAATATCAATATGGCTTAGATACGCGTATTTTCTTTATCACCGATATTAATTTGTCTTATATATATTCATCTATTTCTACTTTTCTACACCTATTTTTACATTCTACCATACCTATTTCTTACTTTTTACTTTTCCCATACAACTTTAATTACATCATACCTTACAAATTATTACTTTTAATTAACAAAAATATAAAACAAATTAAAACAACTCTCACTCTCTCCTCTCCCAAAACCACCGGCCACACATACATACACACACACAATTATTTTCTTTTTCATTTTATTTAATTCACACAATTTTTCCTTCTTAAAACTCTATAAGTACCACCTCTCTCTCCATTTCTTTCACACACTCATTTACATTAACAAAACTCTCCCAAAATCACTACTTAAATCCTCTCTCCAAAAATCTCTTTTTACCTTTCCATATTTCCTATATTTCCACTATCCACATACTACCAAAACCCCTCTTTTACTACCATCCATATTCATATTTTAAGTAAAACTCATACCTATACTTTCTTACCATGTCATGTAACTTAACATGACCATGGTGTATGCTTCCTAAACATCTAAATGTTATGGAAGCAACACTATGTTCATATTTCATTCTTGTTCATGAATAAATATTATTTTTATTGTTATGTTGTTTTATTATTGTATATTGTTACATGTTATTATTATTGTTCTAGTATAATTTCTATATATTAGTAACTATATTTATGTATAGATATATATATATATATAATTTCTTAGAGCATATAAGCTCACTAATATAACCATTATTTCTTTATCTATTATGCTTTGCAATTTATTTATTTCATACTTTTATATTAAGACTAGTTTTTCTAGTCTGAGACTTGTTCTCATCAAGTCAAAATGATTTTCTTATCTTTTTTGTTTTTCTTTTTGGACTTGCCCATGTCTAAGTCCAGAAGTTTTGATTCAAGCTAAGACTTTCAATAGTTGATATTTATTATTTGCTTATCTCTATATTTTACATCTTTTTTATTAAATATTTTTGTCATGTTACTTAGCTATAAACCCATATTCATGCATGATTATATTGATTATTGTCTTAATAAGAATAAAAAGATTCCTTCTTAAGTAAAAGAAAATAAGCTCAACTTGTTTTAAAAATATAATTGTATCACTAAGGAAAAGGTTTCATTAAAGTTTAGAAGCTTTATAACAACAAAATGTTTTTCAAAGAATTTTAGACAAAGGTCACCATATATTTTAGTATTGTTAACATACAATGATTTTCAAAAGTTAACCAAGAAATTCTTTACTTATTTTTATAAAACTACTATTAAGACCTTAATGCTAATAATGCTTTTTTATGAGAAATTTTCTTAAAAACTTGGTTATAAAATTATTACTAATATTTTAATAAGTATAAATACCAAAACAAGTTTTTTAAGATAAGTTAAAACAAACTCACTAAGTAAAAACTACTTAAGAAATAAAACTTGTAGATAACTTGGAAAGACTAAATTTTTGAAACTAAATTATCTTTTAAGAGATAAGGAAAAATAAATTATATCACACATTTAATGACACAAAAATCTTTAGTTTTATTTTCAAACAACTTAAAATAATTTTGTCAACTTCACTTTTTCAACTAGTAAGACAAGTTGTTTCATGAAAAACCATTGACTATGACATCATTAGTATCATGTGTATAACATGAGTTGCATATATATTAAAAGGACTTTTCAACTATATATATTTATATGTTTGCTATGGGATTTTTGGTTGATAAAAAGTTTGGAAAAATCATGTTTTAAGGGCTTGGATTTTCGTGTCAAATTTGTACCATGTCTTTTGGAACCCAAATGACATTTTATGATAAAAATAACCTTAGAAATAGATAGATCTTTTTGAATAGGTAGAAAACGGAATATGATATGTGAAATTTTGAGTTAAAATAAGCAAATTCTGACCATTTTAAATTGGAATTTCACCACATACGAATTTTGACGAACTTATTAAAATAGAATTTGCAAGTTTAAGTAGAACTTCAAGAAATACTCATTTTTGGTATTTCTCTTGTTTAGGCAATGAAGATCCTGGGTTTCCCTATTCGGGAGACAACTTCCTTTATGAGCTTTCTGTTGTCATGGCTGAGTGAGTTTAATTTCCTACATTCCGATACTTGTGCTTTTACTTGTAGATTAGCAACACTAGAATTAAGAAAAGATAAAAACGTGAAAGCGCATGTGCCTTACATATATGGTTGAAATTATATTAAGCATATCACGGCAGGAATTGTCTAATAATCATTGTATGATTAGTATAAGAATGATATGTCAGCAAATTCTCTGATCACTCTTAAAACATCTAATATTATGCCATGATTACTTTATAAAATGATTCATGCATAACACGTAGTGAGTCACCTTGCATTCGTTGCAATATCCTTGGTGGGACGAAGGCATAGTAGTGAGGTCCGTAGAACCCGAAAATCTACTTTATGGCGAATGTTCGGTAAATTAAAAGTGGTGAGTAGACACTCGAATTAATTATGTTTTAGCGGCTAGTAATGGCTCGTATAAAAACTATAAAAACTTCATTTGCGAACTATGACCTTACGGCACGGAACACCTAACCCCGAATGAAGAGGTAAATCCATCCAATATATGATTCTCAGAAAATTATATGTATTGTTTGCTCACTTGTTTGTTGCATTTCATATGCTTGTTTAAATAACTTTTTTTATATTTTTTATTCCAGTACTTTATTTGCTTTATATGCTCCATACTAACGTTTACGGAAATCACGGAAATCTCAAATATAAGGATCAGAAATCGAGATCAAAATACAAACCTCATGGAAAAATAAAATCGTAGAACAGAAATTAACAAAAACTTAATAGGACATCAAGAAATTCAAACACACTTTACAAAGAATCACAAGGTAGAAAATCAAAATCAAGCTTAACAAGACGAAGGGATAATATAATTGCCATAAAAACAAGACATCACATTATTAAGAAATCATTAGATTACTTTTCATTTGTTAAATAGTTAACTACATCTTTTAATTATTGCGATTTAACAACTGAGGCGTTATGTCTTTGGTGAACGCGATGCTTTCTTCTCATTGTGGCTCCTTCAATTCTGTTCTCGATTCTTTCCTTGAGATTTAAGAGAATCCGATGTTGGTTTTGCCTTTTTTTTCCATTTTCGATTTCTTGAAAGAACATCCTTGCTTTCGATCTCTTGATGGTGCCTACAAGTCTCGTTTATGGCATTACCTAAGGTTGGTTGCATAGTCTTTTATGTAAGCATATTTTTCCTTTTAGTTTCATTATCAAAAAGCCAGTTTACTTCGATTTCTTGTTATTTGCAACTCACAAAGATTGTGTTTTCTTGAGGTTTAAAAACGGTTTAAAAATCAACTTATTCTTTTTAAGGGCATAAACTAGTCCTATGGCCATCTATATGTCTTAGGTATGGTCATAAAACATATGGTCTTCCCATATACGCCCACTTTCTATGATTCTTGGATTTTTCCTACACTATGATCAGTCTATAAGGTAAGGTGATGTCTACCACTAAGACTCTTAGACTTTCTCTATTCTCTTCTAGAGGTTCCTTCATCTTAAGGTGTAAACTACCTATCTTCGACTAACACTATCTAGCTATTCGTGACCTACAAGAATCTTCCTAACACTCTTATGGCTTATTCCTAAACTTATCATGTCTCTAAGACTTCTACTTCTAACTTATTATTTTCTTCCCTAATCTTGATGCTCTGACACCAACTTAAATTGTCACGCCTCAACGGGTACCCTAAACATGATAGCCCACTGTACACAATATTAAAACTTAAAAATGACTACGTCAGTCACTTGAAAGCTTTCATATTGGTACAAGGCATACATTCACAACAAAAGGAGACCGATGGAGTTATGCATTTTAAGATAATGGCAACGGAACATACAAAATAATACTTAATATAATTCATCAAAATATAAAGTTCTACAACCTCCACGGGGCATTCCCCTAATAAGTCTCTATGGTAACAAAGTCTTACTAAGACAAATAGCTTATAACTAAAAGATTTTAGAAGAAATCTAATATATGTCTTCAAAATAGAATTCCTCCAAAAGCTTCCCATAAACGTAAGTTCTACCTGGACAGGTAAGGTGGTCTCGGGTGCAAAACAACGATACTACAACATCAAAAGTCTATTAGGGAATAAGCATAACTAGCTTAGTGAGATAATACTTACGCAGAAGTACTCATAACAAGCATTCAAACAAGTTCATTAAACAAGCATATGAAATGCAAGCAATCATATGATCAAATAATACATACGACTATCTGGTTTCGTATGTAGGATGGATTTACCCCTCCATCGGTGGTTAGGAAATGATTTGAACTGGGCCCCAATCAAACTCCTTGATAACTTACGCGCGTCTTGGGGTTCCACAGAACCATACTACTAGTCCTTAGGCTTTCCTTACCCAAAGCGATCGATCCGGTTTGGCTACACCTTGAGATCATATTCTCCGAATGTCCTAATTCCTCAAGATGTAGCTAGGTAGCTTACTTTCCTGTCCCACTCTAAGGAGTAGTAGCAAAAATGTGAAATGATATTCAAAGTGATATGCATTAGCAATTTAGTTTTAAGGAAATTTCCAATTCGACATTAATTCATTTAAGGAGATCAAGCAATAATTACACACATAGCAATACATACATAGAGGCAATTATAATTGAAGACATTTAGAAGATTTAAGTGCTTAATATTTGATTTCAGTGTTTAAAGAAGACATTTGGAAGATTTAAGCATGATTCAAGCAAAAACAAGGCAAGGCGAGATTTAGCAATGTATAAAAAATCTTGATATTCACATGTGCACAACCTTCAGCATGGCCATACGAACATTAGTGTTGAGCTGCAAAAAGTGACTAGAATATATCCTAATTTATGCACTAGTTGTTGCACAAGCAGTGTAGAGAGTCGTGTTGAAGGAAAAAAATTGATTAGAGAAGAAAAAGAATAAAGTTCAGGTGCATAACCTCTAGTACAGCCATGCAGGAGGCTGTGCAGAACTTCCATCGGTTACATATCTATAAATAGCTACTTTTCTTCATAGATTATCATCCCTAGACCTTCTAAAAACTCTTAAAGAGCAAAATTAAGAGCTTCAAGGAGGAGAAGTGCTTGAACTTCATCGAAAATTACAAGACATCAAAAAGGGTTTTATTACTATATCATGTTTATTGATTACTTCTCTAGATCTTCTATTTTTATTGTAAACTCCATGGCTAAGTAATTCTTTCTACTTTAAGTCTTGTGAAACCCTAAACCCCCATATGATTTGAATTGCTTTTGATTAATGAAAAGTTTATGTCTTTGTATCCATTCATGTGTTTTAACCGTCTTGTGATTGATTTATGCGCAAAATTGATTACTTGTATGATTATTGTTGGATAGAAAGAGGTTTCATCTAATAAGATAGATCCTCAAGAATAGAGAGATTACATGTTTTACCAAGAGGTAGGGAAACTTTGGTTTTTTGCATAAAAATTTCACCTTTATTTAGGAATCCTTATCTTTAATGCAATCTCATGTGGTGTTAGTGAGGGAGAGGTCTCCACTATCTCATATAAGGTTAGAAATTGATTAACTTGAGGGAGTAATTGATTTAATTGTGTGATTCTACAGTGCAAAGCGTAAACAACTCATTAATCGATATTTTGTTATAAGAAATTAGGAATTTCAGGACGGATCAAGCTGAAGGGTAGATCTTGTGATTGAATACATTCTTTGAAAGCACTCATATTTAACTATTAGGGTTATTAGTTATATAAGTAAAACTTATAATATCATCTCAATTGTTAGGTTAAATAGTAGAGAAACATAACACTTGATACCCAGATCTTAGAGGACGACACCTATATTTATTCTATTGTGTAATCGATAGGTGCGCTACCTTAGAGCTTGTCGTAGGATTTCTATTGGGTTTTATTATTTATTATTTGATAGGACTAATACACTCTTATCAAGTTTTTTGGCGCTGTTGTTGGGGATCTGGAAAGCTAATCCTTGGAAAACGAGGATCTGGTAAGCCAATACGAGGAAAAGCTTTAGTATCTACTACTTTAACCATTTTCTTATGCTTTTTAGGGTAATTGGAAGTGGTTATTAAATGGTGAGGGTAATAGTTTGATTTACTTGGATTAATTTTAAAAATTTAATTGTAGTATGCCTAGTATAAGTAAAATTATGGTAAGTTTGAGCGGTAGACACTAATGAGTCACTTGGATTAACTAAATTCAAGAATGTAACTTGTGACATGATAGTCGTTAATGAGTATAATTGATGATAAATTGTTTTGTCCTCATTTTGTTTGCTTGAGGACAAGCAAACAATTAAGTGCGGGGAAGTTTGATGAGTGCCAAAAGACCTTTATTTCTAGTACTCATTGGATATGATTTTGTATGGGTTTTATGTGAATTTACTAAGAAAAGGATACTTAAGTGCTTAATTTTTTATTTTAGGGTTTAAAGAAGATATTTTAAAGATTTAAGGATGATTCAAGCAAAAAAAAATTAGGCAAGATAAAGTATAAAAAATGTTGATTTTTACATGTGCAAACCTTCAACATAGCCATGCAAACACTAGTGTTGGGTATAAAAAGTGACTTGAACCTATCCTTAAATGTGCCTCAGCTATTGCACAAGTAGTTTAGAAGGTAGTGTTGAAGGAGAAAACTTGAACCAAGAAGAAATTAAAGACACTCCAGGATGCATAATGTTGAGCACGACTATGCGGAAGGCCGTGCAAAATTTCAACAATTTCATAACCATTTCATATCTATTTATAACCACTTGTTTTCTTATATTTTTAACCCTGAACATATTTTAAACCCTAAAGAGAGGAAAAACACGAGCTTTGAGGATAAAAGTGCCGCACTAACATTGGAGATCACAAAGTATCAAGGGTTTTATTGTTTTATCATGCTTAATCTTTACTTCTGTAATTTTCGTGCATTCATTGTAAATTCCATGCAGGCGTAAATTTTTCATGTCTTAGTCTTGTGAAATCCTAAACAACGTGTTGTAATTGATGTTTGATTAATAGTATTGATGTTTAAATTTATCTTCTAAAAAGTACTCAAAATCTATTCTATGATTTAGTAATTTAGTTTATTTAGTTGATCTCCCATAAGGAAACTTAGGCTAAATAGCAGAAAAAGGGTAATACTAGTACTTGTTCCTTAGATCCCTATGGACGATACATGTTTTAATCCTATACTACTGTAGATAGGTATACTTGCCTAGCTTGATCGTGGGAATTAATTTGGGTTTATAAATTTTATAATTTGATATGATCAGTAGTAGGACATCAAGTTTTTTGGCGCTATTGCCGAGGATCTGGAAAGCCAATCCTTGGAAAACCGGAGATCCGGAAAGCTAATCCTCGGGAAACTAGGGATCTGGTAAGCCAATACTAGGAAAAGCTTTAGTACCTACTACATTAAACATTTTTTAATGCTTTTTTGGGTAATTTATTTTGATTGAATGTGTTCTTGAGTTTTCATGATTGTATGAACTATTAATTTCGTAAGGTTTATATGCTTGTATTGTGGAGATGATCATGAGTCTTATAAATGCCATAATCCATATCATCATCTCTCTAACTCATGTTATACAAATTCGTTATTCCCTATTGCTTATTATCAAGAATTTCCATATACTGACCTTATGACTTTTAATGATATGATTTGTAGGGAGTGTGATAGTATATATTGAACCTTTGAATGTCAAAGTGAGGGACATGTCTCACATTTTTCTCAAGACTTACATAATAATCATACTAAAGCCACATTGACCACATCCTCCTTGTCCTTGAGCCATAATGAAAAAGATCCTCAAGAAAAATCTATCTTTGAAAGCATCATTAGTTCAAGATATGATAACATAGATTTGTTTATTAAGACAATGCAGACACTTTTTGAAGCTGATTCATGTAAATTTTGTGCTCTTGTTATTTACAATCTCATAAGCTTAGAATTGGCCACTCTTCTAGAACTATCCCAAAAGTAGGTATCTAGAATGGTTGAATCTTTAGAAATTCTTGGGAGACATGGGGAAGTACTTATGGAGACAATTACAAGTCCTTTTGATGAATCGGAGAAAATGATCTAAAAATACAACTTGAGGAGTCAACAAAAGTGAAGGATAAATTGATAGAGAAGGAAAATGAAATTGAAGATCATAGGTTAGATTTGAACATTCATGAAGATAAGTTGGAGTCTACTAAGAAAAATGACGAATATGAGGAGAGTAAGGTGTTATATCCTAATCCTTTCCCTAGTACTCCAATCTTTGAGAACACAAATCTAGAGGATATTCCTTAAGTTACCCCAAAAGAAGAGATGTTTGGAGAGATTGAGCAAAAGATAGAAATTAAAGATATTGATTCCTCTCCATGTGATGAGTTGATTGGGTGTGTAGGAGATGACGAACTTCATGAGGTGTACTTGGAACCTATAGGTTATATCATAGAGTTTGAACCAGTACCGATTTATAAATTTGCTCCCTATCAACAGCCCATGATATTTGAGTACAAGGGAATTGAATTCCCTTTGTTGACTTCAAGATTATGGGAGTAGGACACATTCCCATGGGATCTAAATGGACATGTTAACACCAAATGTCGAGCCAACAATGTTGAAAAAATATGCTTCTTGGAAGGCAACCAATGACTAACTTAGATATGTTAATAAGTTGCTTTTGTTTTGCTTTTGTTTTCACTATCCTAAGTCTTTCTTGCTATCAAAATTGTAGATTTTTCTAAGGAAGTAATTGAGCTTAATTGAAGGGAGTGAGAGTTGATTCTTAAGTGTAAGGAAGCATCAATCATTAGTAAGAAATTTCCAGCTATCATTTCTAAGTGTGCCAGGTATGTATCTTGCATAATCTTTCAATCTTCGCAAGGTGCACACTGAACAAAAACATAGTTGATTAGCTTGGAGTTTTTGTCTAATTTTTTAATACCCACACAACCTTGAGCATAAGTAGCGCATGAAGTGAGGCACATGGGAAAAGAAGCTTTTGGATCAATATTTTGGACCCTGCACGACTTCGAACACAGACGTGCAGGAGGTAAGGCACCTTGGAGCACTCTTAAAATAGCTTTTGAGTCAATTTTTTTACCTCTGCATAGGCTCGAGCATGGCCATGCAGAGGCAAAGGTAGGCACACTTCAGTTCTTATATATACATCTGCTCTCTCTTTCGTCCATCGTTCTTTCATCTTCTGTTTTTCAAACGGCTACATACCCACATAATGTTCCCCACACAATTTTTACTCCATAACACTCACACACATATTTGCTAGACTTAAGGATAAGCTAACTTCTTTTTAGTTTCTTTTGCTGTTTTGTTGGCATAACTTTTGATGGGTTCATAACCATTGATGATGTGCTTTGTTTTCCCATGACCAGATATGAAAACACTTTGATGATATCTTTTAACTATACAGGGAAGTTCTAGCCCTTTTTCCTTATTTGTGCATGATTTGGAAAGACATTGGGGACAACATCTTAGATAAGTGTGGGGAAGGGATTTATAGAATGAAAAATTTGGGTCTTGATTTACTTATGTTCTCTATGCACTTATTGATCGAAATTCCTTCACTTATAAGTTTGTAATTGAGCTTTAAGATAGATATGTTCTTAAAAGAATCTTGAAATTATATTCATTCATTTGTGATTAGCATTCAAAAGATAAAAGTATATTGACTTTGTATGCCTTACTCACCTATTTTGAACTTAGTACACTTAGTTAAATTTTATGATGAAATCTAAGTGGGACAAATTTACTCACTATTGAATAATTGAATCTAGAGTTATGGAAGAGGTCGAAGTTCCTAGTTATAAAGTTAAATGGTTGTGTTTCTAAGCTTGTTAGTTAGTATATTTACTTTTAAAAAACTTTGAGAGCCTTTCTAACCTTTGGTGAAAGGTGCTTATGAAGTCAATCCTTAGTGATTCTTATTTAATAATCTCTCTGAAAATCAATTGTTGTGTTAAATTACTGATATAAAAAGCTTAGTTAATATGGGCAGGCTTTGGTTAGAAGAGTGAAGTCTAACCTTGCTATTGACTATACAAGCTTCTTATACCCAATTGAAAAACAAAAAATCTAATATAGCTGAAAAGAAGTGGGTAAAAACCCGTCTAGAGGAAAAGGATAAAATGGAGGCTAAAACCTCTAACTCTGAAGGTTGTTAAAAGAATTTTTTGAGAGATTTCAATCAAACAAAAAAATATATAGGAGAATGATGGATGCCATATACTTTCACTCTAGGATACTGTGCTTAAAGAGGTGGCTGAACAGTTTATCTATTCTCTAATAAGTGTTGATATGTAACCAAGCCGCTTTTGCTTTGTTTGACTTTGTGTTTCTTTTATAACTTTGAAGTGGTTATTAAATGATGAGGGTAATAGTTTGATTTACTTGGATTAATCTTAAAATTTAACTATAGTATACTAAATACAAGTAAAAATATAGTAGGTTTGAACAGTAGGTACTAATGATATCAGTTTAGTTTAACCGAATGAAAGAATGCTACTTGTGATATGATATTTGTTAACGACTATAATTGATGAAAGACTCTTTTGTCCTTATTTTGTTTGCTTGAGGATAAGCAAAGGGTTAAGTGTGGAGAAGTTTGATAACTGTCAAAAGACCATTATTTCTAGTACTCATTGGATATAATTTTATATGGATTTTATGTGAATTTATCAAGAAAAGGATACTTAAGTGCTTAATATTTGATTTCAGTGTTTAAAGAAGACATTTGGAAGATTTAAGCATGATTCAAGCAAAAACAAGGCGAGATTTGGCAAAGTATCAAAAATGTTGATATTTACATGTGCACAACCTTCAGTGACCATGTAGACACTAGTGTTGGGTACAAAAAGTGACCAAAATCTATCCTAATTTATGCCCTAGTTGTTGCATAAGTATGTAGAGATTTGTGTTAAAGGAAAGAAATTGATTAAAGAAGAAAAAGAACAAACTCCAGGTGCACAACCTCGAGTACAGCCATGCAGAAGGCCGTGCAGAACTTCCATTGGTTACATATCTATAAATAGCCGCTTTTCTTCATAGATTATCATCTCTAGACCTTCTAAAAACCCTTAGAGAGCAAAATTAAGAGCTTCAAGGAGGATAAGTGCTTGAACTTCATCGGAAATCACAAGACATCAAAAAGGGTTTTATTGCTATATCATGTTTATTGATTACTTCTCTAGATCTTCTATTTTTATTGTAAACTCCATGGATGAGTAATTCTTTCTGCCTTAAGTCTTGTGAAACCCTAAATCCCCATATGATTTGAATTGCTTTTGATTAATGAAAAGTTTATGTCTTTGTATCTATTCATGTGTTTTAATTGTCTTGTGATTGATTTATGTGCAAAATTGATTACTTGTATGATTCTTGTTGGATAGAAAGAGGTTTCATCTAAAAAGATAGATCCTCATGAATAGAGAGATTACATGTTTCATCTAGAGGTAGGGAAACTTTGGTTTTCTGCATAAAGATTTCACCTTTATTTAGGAATCCTTATCTTTAACGCAATCTTATGTAGCGTTAGTGAGAGAGAGGTCTCCATTATCTCATATAGGGCTAGCAATTGATTAACTGGAAGGAGTAATTGATTTAATTGCATGATTCTGCAGTGCAAAGCATAAACAACTCATTAATCGATATTTTATTAGAAGAAATTAGGGTTTATGATGGATCAAGTTGAAAGGTAGGTCTTGTTATTGAATACATTCTTTGAAAGCACTCATATTTAACTATTAAGGTTATTAGTTATATAAGTAAAACTTGTAATATCATCTCAATTGTTAGGTTAAATAGTAGGAAAAATAACACTAATAGCACTTGATATCCAGATCCTAGAGGACGACACCCATAATAATTCTATTATGCAATCGATAGGTGTGCTACTTTAGAGCTTGTCGTAGGATTTCTATTGGGTTTTATTATTTATTATTTGATATGAATGATATGCTCTTATCAACTACATACCCCAAAAATAATGATTCATGGTTACAAAAAATACAATTCTTCAAATTTACATAAAACTTCTCCTTTCTTAACACATTAAAAACGAAAGTCAAGTGCATAAAATGAATCTCCAAATCTGGACAATATACCAAGATATCATCAAAATAAACTACCACAAACTTCCCCAAAAACTCTCAATACATAATTAATCAATCTCATGGAAGTACTAGAAGCATTAGACAAGCTAAAAGGTATTACCTTCCATTTATACAAACCATACATGGTTTTGAAAGTCTTCTTCCATTCATCTCCAGCCTTCAAGCTTATTTGATGATAGCCACTCTTCAACTCAATTTTGGAAAACAATTGTGTACCATACTACTCGTCCAACATATAATCAACGCATGGTATATGATATCAATATTTCACAATGATGCGATTTATCGCCCTATTATCGACATACATCCTTCTACTACTAATGAGGGAGCATCCAAGATCCATTACATATTCCAGTTGGACC
Source organism: Combretum micranthum (assembly GCA_024138025.1). Taxonomy (NCBI): domain Eukaryota; kingdom Viridiplantae; phylum Streptophyta; class Magnoliopsida; order Myrtales; family Combretaceae; genus Combretum; species Combretum micranthum. Next base: position 172,375 of record JAMXBD010001817.1, on the reverse strand, counting down.
AATTACTCGAGCTAAGGTAAAGCAGATGAGAGAAGCTTTGGGAACATTCCTTGAGAAGACTTGGAAGAATCACGCTTTAAATGGACATTTCATTAAAGAATTATCATTGGACAACAATCACAAGTTTGTTAACCTTATACAAATCAAGGTAGAAGACTCATGCTACAATTGTTCGTGATCAGAGTCCTACGTCAGTGTCTGGAACTTCAATGCCACTGGCGTTTCACCAACGTTAAATCAACACAAAAAGCAATTCCTTAACGACGGCACCAATACTGCAAGTTTATTTTGTCAACACTACCGGCGTTCATGTCAACACTGTCGGCATACTCATTAGAAGAAGTTCACAGAACCAAAAACTCTGGCGTTGCTCCAAACAATGGCACAACTTTGTTCCTACGCTGCCAGTATTCGTTTATACACCACCGGCGTACTTGGCCAGTGTACACTGGGCACTAATTTTTATTTCATGACTTTTATTTTCTTCATGTTGTTTTGCATATATTGGTAGACTTCCTTTGTAAAAAGACAATAATTTTTGAATGAAAATATTTGAGAGAGTTTTCTCCTTTGGTTCCATTGAGAACTTGTGATTTTATCGAGATTAATTTCTTATGACGATCCTTCGATTTATACCTGTTGTACTAGTTTGAAATACAATTTAGGGTAAAAGGTTCCATCCTTGTATATCTTTGGTTCGAGTTTGGAACACAACTTCGAGTCAAGATCCATTCCCAAATCTGATTTAACTTTCCTATAGACTTGCTTCCGAAATCGAATCGTTGGGTTTCAGGTTTAATATACTTGGAGTTCATATCATTTGGTATCAGAGCTCGGCTCTAGATCAGGTCAATCTATCTTTTGATCTTTCTTTTGTCTTTGTTGTTTCTTGTTTCTTTTGTCTTGTTTGTTTCGATAAAGACGAGTCTTTTAGGGTTCTTGTTTAAAAGTTTTGATCTTTGAGATCTAAGGTTTGAAAGAAAAAAAAAAGATCCGTATAAAAAGTAGGAAAAGGATCGTATATATATAAAAAATTTGTGACAAAAAAAATTGATAATTGAGATATTATTCACAAATTCCTTCTTGTTTAGAGTTCTTGAGTTGTACTAGTATTCAATTTTAAAATTCTTGTTCTTGAATTTTTTTTATTCATTCATGTCTCTCTATTCTCTACCTTTTGGGAACTTGTTCTTGTCTGCCATTTTTTATGCACATTCTTTTAGCCTTTTCACTTCAATCATAAGCGTTTTCTTAGTTAAGGATCGCTGAGTTCAATATAGGACTTGGGGAGTAGAACTAGTGAGTAGTAAAAGGTAACGAGAGGTGAGATTATTATCGAGAAAGGAGGTACAAATTTAAAGAAAGCAAAAGTGACATACTCACATCTCACTAATTATTAGAAAGCATATAATCCATTCAACCACTTCTCTAAGTACAACGACCTAAAGTGAAAATAAATGGCATCTGTCATTCCCCTAGATTTTTTTCCTCTTTTCATAAATGTCTTTAATTTTTTTTTTCATTTTTATTATTATTAGCCGTCAGAGGGGAGGTTTTTGCCTCCATCCTTTCTTTTCCTCTAGACGGGTTTTGGCCCACTTCTTTTCAACTTAGCTTCTTTTTTAAAAAAAAAAATTCATTTTATTAGAGATTATATGAGAAGAATCACCAAGTGCTAGAGTTCATATGCCTCTTTCACAAAAGGTTAGAAGAGCTCTCCAAGTAGTTGAAAAGAAAATATACCACTAACAAGTTTAGAGACACAACCATTTAACTTTAAATTAGGGACTTTGACCTCTTTTACAACTCTAGATTCAATCATTAAAAAGTAAGTAGATTTGCCTCACTTAGATTTTATCCTAAAACTTTGACTAAGTATATCAAGTTTAAGTGAGTAAGGCACATAAAGTCACTATACTTCATCTTTTGAATGCTAGATTTTCAAACAAAAAGAGTACAATTTCAAGATTCTAATATTTTCAAAATATATTAACATTATAGCTCATTTGTAGACTCGTAAATGGGGGAGTTTTGGTTAATAAGTGCATCATATGCATCATTAAGCTTAAATAAGACACAAAAATTTTATTTCTTTCTAAAAGAATCTAATACCAAGCCCTAAACCGCAATCCATAACCCTAAGCTCTAATACCAAGATGATACAGATAGGAGAATCCAAGCAATTTTGCAAATCTACTGCTTCAATTGCGATTTAGGGTTTATATTATGTTTTTAGGTTTTAATGATTTATGAAAACTGAAAAGTAAAAGATATGAATGATCAATCATTGGATATGATGCACCAAAGATATAATTGAACTAGTTATTCTAATTAATCAATATTATATAAGATGAAAAGAAACAACAAAAAAAAAATCTTGAAAAAAAAAACTGAATCTTATTTAAGAAGTAATTTGGTCACAAAAGACAACTTAATGTTCAAGAGGAAAAAAATTTTCATAAAACTGCTTAAACATATCTGTTACACCCCGAGGGTACCCTAGTAGTAATATACAAGCCATACTTGTATCCTATTACTAGTTAACCATTAAAAAATGACATATTTTCAAACAACAGGATCTTTTAGTTGCATCAATAAGAAATGATAAACACATATAAGACATAAAATAGTAAATATCTACCATCACAAGTGGTGAATATCATAAAGATATTACAAACCATGATTCTATTCTAGAAGTCTCCAAATACATGATTGATAATTCAAATACTAACTATCTTATGATTAGAAATAAAAATAGATAACATAACCCGAAGATCCCCTACTCTTCTAGCTTTTAATTTCTTACCGGAGCCATGCCCCTAGAAGTAACTAGCCATGGTCGTAGAGTTAACCTAAAAGGTCTTTAGGAGTGTGAGCGAAACCATGGGCTCAATGAATAACTAAACATATTACATATCAAGTAGGTTTATTAACAAATCATATGAAATGTAACAATCAAACCTATGCATAGATACGCGCTTGGACGATCTAAAATCTAAATAGGAAAAAGATTTACGCCCTCTTGTTAAGGTTAAAAAACAATTACTTTTATGACTCACCTACCTAGGAGAGATTAAGTATACATGAAAATCAACGATTTCTCGTCTTATGATTATCACTTTAATTCAAAGGTAACTTAACTGATCATTTCTTACAACAATCCTTAAAAACTCCCTAAGTATTAATCATTTTAAAGTGATACAATGGGCGGCATTCTTCAGTGCCACTTAGTTCCTATAGAACCGATGGAACAAAGAAAATCTTGGAAGAACCAATACTTTAGAAAAACTAAGCATTACTAGAGAACCGAAATATTAATACATAGCAGGCTGCCACCCTTTTGTATATGCAATAATGCAATACGTGCAATACATGACCAAGTTATTTAATAAGCCAATAATTTTTACTCAGGTATATACTGATCATACATTACACACATTAATCAACATGCTATTCTAAATCATCAAAAATTGTATCATCACTTCCATTAACTTGTCTTGGCATTACAAACAACCGATTCCAGTCATAAATCATTCTCATCATGCTCTACACAATAACTATATTATTATCTTTGTATTACATGTGCCACTAATTACAAGCATAAACAGCATAATAGATCTGAGTTACTCACTTGCTCATATTGGCTAATCGTAATAAACCATAGGGAAGTCCTTAAGGTATCAAGGTCACCTATTGAGATGAATAAAAATATCCATCAATAAGACATAAATTATATAACTAAACTCTTATGAGTGTCTAAGTGTCATATATTGTATTTATATTACCATATTAGTCTTTAAGAGTCTTATAGTAACAATTATTATTTAATATTTTATTTTCATTTTGTTTTTCTTAATCTTATTCGATGTTTTTTTTTTATTGGATGGTTATAGAGTTTGTATTTAATAGATCAATATTTTATCATTACTATTATTATTACTTTTATATCGTTCCTTATTTGATCTACTATGGTAACTAATATTTATTTTCTATCATTTAGTTTCGTCATGTTTCTCTTGATATTTGTCCGTGTCATCATCTGTTATTTATAGGTATTACATTATCTTTAATTCTAGCTTATCTACTTTTCCATTCTTGTATATATTTATACCTATATAATACAATTATCGTAGTTTAAATCTTTTATTATACACAAGTATGTTATTTGCAATGGTTTCTAAAGTTTATTTCTTAATCAAGTATTATATATATTAATATTTATATTTATTTATTTATTTACTATATTAAATTTTTTGTTTCATCTTCTCCTTTTTCTTCATTTATATATATATATATATATATATTCTGAACAAAACAGATTTCGTTCAAGAGATCATTTATACGTAAGTCAACATCCTATGCTACCGGCATTTTATTCCTAGGATGCTGATGTTCGTTTTATTTTTACATGTTATTTGCTCCAATGTATACTGGCTTCAAAAGCTGCCGGTGCACAACGTATGTTGGTTCCAACGCTACTAGCGTTGGATTCTAATTTGCTTGCGTTCATTCATTTTACATAAAAAAAATATTACGTAGCTTCTATTTCCGTGGTGCACTGCCTCAACGTTGCCAGCCTATGCGTTTACACTGCCAGCGTTGAGGACATTCACCGCCAGAATAGTGCAGGCTTAGCCATTGTTCATCTTCTTTCTTGATTTTCTTTTATTTGAAACTTAACTTTCTTATAACATATATATATATTATACTTATGTTTAAACTTCTTCTAAGTGTTTTTACATGCTTAACAAGTATTTTTCATGACATAGCAATACAAATAACTACTTACAATCATCATATTATATGAACTATATTTCTTATATGTATCTAATGGACAAAATAAGGTTTAAGGTTGGATATTACCTTGTTTTAAGGCTGCTAAAGTGATGTGCAATCCTTCCTAAGGCTTGAAACGAATCATAGATATAGACGCATGGTTTAGCCTAATGGTTTACATATGGACTAACTTAATACGAATTTTCTTACCTTGTTTGCCTGCTTCCTAAGCTTGTTGATAACTGTTTTTATGGAACTTGTTGACCGTAGATTTGGTGTGTGTTTTGATGGTGTAATGTGGACTAATTTGGTTGTTGTTTAAGTGGTTTTGTTATTGCAAATTGTGTTGATTTAATGGCTTTGTTCCTTTGTTAATTATGAAGCCATATATATATATATATATATATATATAATTAAGGAAGGAAGTAGAAAGACTTGGCTAAAGGAGAAGAGATCCAACGAAAGTGCAATTTGCATTTGCAAGCCTCCATGGCATTAAATGCATTGCTCACTTGGGTGTTTTCAATTGGTGTTTGTATTACATTTGTTGACTTCTTGACTCTATCTTTTGCAATTTTTCGACTGGGGAAAAATCTAGGTGATCTCAACCACAATTCCTTGCTTAATTGCACCCAAATTTAGGGAAAATTAATATATTATTATTCGGTTAATTATTTATCCTAGTTTAAAGTAATTTATTAAGTTAAACGCATACAAATATGTCACTTATTCAGGAGTTTTGTCTCCAAAAATTTATTTAAAGTTTCCATAAATTTTCTAAATTATTATCAAGTCCAAACTTTAGGTTTAAAGTTTACATGTTTGATTATTTTTAGGGTTTTCTAAGCTTAATAGATCAATTTTTGTTTCAGTCTCTAATAGCTTTAGAATTCTCTAACTAGAACAATGATATGATCCAAATATTTATTTAGAGTCCATATTATAAGTTATGGATCTGTTTTTGTTCTTATTATGTATTTATAACCCTAACGATTTATTGTTAAATTACCGTTTTCTAACTATAAGCTTTATTGATTATTGACTTCCTAATACTCTTGAAATCTTATTTAAATTGTTTCTATACTTTAAATTTTCAATACTGTTTGTGAAATCTTAACTTTGATATATGTTATTATCTATAAAACTTTGTTTTAGGATTTGAAGATATATATAGGTTCATAACTATTTGTGATTTTATTCTAAGGTCTTTGTTGAGTCCTATATTAATCTTATATTTTATATGAATACCACTGATAACCCTTTTATACTCCCACAGGTCGAGTAAGACAAAATATGGAAAACTATTAGACGAACAAATAAAATAGGTAACAAATGCTTTAAACTGCACAAAAACTAAGGTAAGTATTACCCTATCGATCATGACCATGACATGGGCTGTGACCCTCTCAGATCAAATTTCTTCCTCCCTCCTCAAGCTATCACGAGCATGATAATATTAGTTATAGCCAGTGTCATGGGTGTGATTGTCATGTCCCGAAGGATACCTTAAACGTGGCAGTCTGTTGTACATAATACTAAAGTCTAGGAATGACTACCTTAGTCACGCAAAGGCTTCCATACCATGTGCAAGGCGTACATCACAACCAAGGGAACACACCAGGGTAGTACAATTTACATTGATAATAATTAAATAACAAGACAAGGAGGATACTTAACATAAAACATAAACATGGAAAATTACAACTCTTAGGGGTATATCCCTCTATTGTCTTCAAATCAAAATAAATACACTTCTTAGGATTTCCAAAATACTGACATAGCATACATTACATATAAAGAACCTTACAAGATAACTTCATCTTATGTTCCTAATGCCTTCATAAAAGTTTAACATCCTTCCATGACTTTCTTAATGTCATGATCCTCGATTTAAGCCATGGGTATACTTGTTTCAACAAAATCTATAGGGGTATAAGCTTACAACTAGCTTAGTGAGGTATTCATTTTCATTTAACACCATGGTTTCAAACAAGTTTATTAAATATTCACAGATATGTTATGCATACAATGCAACAATCACGTGATTACACAAATATATATAGTTATATGGAAACCATATATAGAATGGATTTACCCTTCCGTATCAAAGGTTAGGGAATCGGTGATGAAGATCCGCGACCTTCTACTACTAGTCCCCACCCAAAGTGCTCGGTTGGTTCGGCTCCGAACCTAGAGTTGCATTCCCCAAGCGATTTAGATTCTCTAGAAAGCAACATAACCTGTGTCCCATCACGATAACAACCAATCCAACTCTACGCGTAGAAGTAGCAGCCTTCCGAAAGAGATGTGACTCGATGGATGCTATGCATGAGCGTTTTATTTTTCTTAAGCCAAATCTTATTAAGGTTTGTTAGGGGGCGATCAATCAATTTGGTAAGTAATAAACAATGATATAAGTAAGTAAAAAAAAAAAAAACAGTTAAACAGGCAATTTGAAGTTGCGATATTCTTAATTCTTATTTCACACATAAACATAGAATCACATATATACATATCCTCGAATTCCCCATACATATCCATTTTTATCTTTTCTTATTATGTTAATGCCATTACTTTACAAGCACAAGCAAGGTAACGAAATTAAGAGGAATAACTCATTCGTCCATTTCGCAATCTTCTTAGTTGTAGCAATCCTCAGGAAGGGTAATCTTGTATCCTTTGTCACCTAGACAAAATAAATAAATAGGATGAGTATTTCGTAGAAATTCTACTTAAATTTCTAATTCTATTTCACTATTTTTGTCAAAATCACATATAATGAAATTCCAATTTAAAATGGCCATAACTTCCTTATTTTAGCTCGGAATTTCACATATATATTTTTTTTCTACCTATTCGAAAAGATCTATCCATTTCTAAGGTTATTTTTGTCATATAAGGTCATTTGGGTTCTAAAACCGTAGGGTACATATTCAAAACAAATATTTCTGGATTTTGCGAAACAATTTTCCAACTCAACTTCATTAAAAAATCCTTTAGTAAAAATATAGGTGTATATATATATATATAATTAATAAATCCTTTAATTATATAGATAAGCTCATTTTATATGCAAAAATTCTAATGGTAGTGTCTCAACAATTTATTTCATTAAAACAATTCATTTTGAAATGTGAAAACCTAACTTGTCAAATTTCTTTTCAAGTATTTTGAAAAAACTTTATATTTTCCTAGGTTATTATAAATGAATATATTCTTATTTTATTTTCCTCATTCCTTTTTTCCAAAACAACTAAATTTTCCTTTAATTTTGATCTTTTATAATTTCTACTTCCAGTGATAAAAGATCAAAATTATCGAAAGTTTATTAAGTTGTTAATAACCTATTTATAAATTTGCTTTTAGAATGGCTTTAGAAAATGAGTTTTTTCTTCTTATATTTCTTGTTTAAAATATAAGTTCTTGTTTTCTAAAACTTGGTCTTTTACTTCATCTAGAAATTTTATTTGAAAAGAATCCTTTTTTATTGATAAAATCCTTTATTTTTGATCTTATCATATTTATATTCTTTGAAAATAAGTTTCTTCTTTAGAAACTTGAAAATCATTATTTTCCTAAGTGAGTTTACAACTTTATGGGTTGATTTCATTTTAACTTTGAAGACTACTTTGCTTCTTGTTTTTGTTATGGAGTTTAAAAAGGTTTAATCTTAAGCTTTTTGTGAAAACTTTGAATACTAACAAATTATTTTACTAAAACTTAGGTTACAATATTATAAAAAGAAAGTGTTTATTTCTTATATTTCCTTGGTAAAGCTATCTTTGTTATTTGAGAAAATCTTGACAAAACTTGTATTATCCTATTTCTATGTTGTTGATAGTAATCCCCATTATTTAGTAACAAGTCGCATAATAAAAAATTTAATTTCAAGTTCCTTTAATAAAATAAAATTCTACTTTTAAATTTAGTTGAGATAATATCATAATGTAGATGCATGTATTATGAGCAGGTAAAATAATAAGAATATGAGAAAAATACTGAAAGCAAATAATAATAAGCAAGATAATAAAAATATTAAGTATTAGGAACCTTAGCTTCATCAAGGTATCTCAGGACTAAGACTAGACTAGACTAATCCCAAAAAGAATAAAGAAAAGAAAGAAAAAGTTATTTTGACTCGATATGGACAAGTCTAAGACTAGCAAAATTAGTCTTAAAATAGTATGAAATAAATAAATTGCAAAACATGAAATTAAATAAATAACAAGTGAGCTTATATGCTCTAAAGATTATATATAAATACATAAATATATTAGATAAAAATGAATAAGAAATTAGCATAATAACAATGATAAAATCAACATATATATGAACATAATAACAATATAATAAAATTTGAATTTCATGTATAAGAACAAAACATAAACATGTGTTATTTTTACTACTCATATGAGTTTCAGAACAATACTATAGTCATGTCACTACAAGAAAATTGGGCTTCAGAGACAAGAATTCTATCTCTAAACGTAAATTTCTGTCGCAAAAACCATCATTGCAGATTTTATTTGTAAAATTATAACTACATTTTCAAACTTCAGTCACAAATTTTCTGTCTCTAAAGGCTATTTTCTAGTAGTGTGTTAAGTTACATGATATGGGTAAATAAATAGGAATAGGAGTTTTACCTAAAGTATTTATTTGGTAGGAAGTAGAAGATGAATATGGGATTATGTTGTTGGTTATATGTGGTAGATAGTTTGTGTATAAAGAAGGATTTTTGTGAAGAATTGGTTTAAGAGATTTTTGGCAGAGAGGATTTGTAGAGAGATTTTGGAAGAGTTTTGGTAGTGAAATGAGTTGTGTGAAAGAATAAAGGAGGAAGAGATATTTATAGAATTTTGGAGTGAAAATTAATTGTAATTAAATTAATTGAAAAAGAAAATAATTGAGAGTGAAGAGAGAGAGGGGTGCATGGCAAAGTGGAGAGGGGAGAGAGAAAATTAATTAAAAATTAATTTTAGAAGAAAAGTGTAAGAGAAGTTTAGTAATATGTGGTGTAGAATTTTTATGGGAAAAAAGAAATTATAAGAAATAGGTATATAGGTTGTAAGAATAGGTAATAAAAAAAATTAGAGATAGATGAATAGTAATAAATAGTAGAAAAGTACTATGAATAGTAAACTAGACAAATAAAATACCTGTAGTAATAAAAATACGCGTATAAATGCGATATCTGTAATTTTTAGTTACTGAAAAATTCTAAAACTAATATTTTTGGAAACCTTATATTTTTAAAGTCTATTGGTATTAACGGAATATTTTTCCATCCGGTATACCAGGGCACGGTTTTTGAAAACTGATCCCGTTCGAATCCGATGGATACTAAAATTTTGCGAATCTGATATTTTTAAGTTTCCCTATATTATTACGAATTATTATCAACAATTATTTTCATTTCATTGTTTTAGAGTTTAAGAGCACAGGATTACTGGATCTTAAATACTTGGGTTATTTCTAAGTTTTGTTGACTTTTAGGGTTCCGGTTTGACTTCTAACTTGTTGATTTTATTCGTAAGATCATAAAAGTTTGGGCTTTTGCTCGTATTATATTTTTAGTTTAATGTCTATGTTTTATTTCATTTTATTTGTGACTATTTAATATTTTTTTGTTCTCGAGATCGTTTAACCAAGTCTAGGGTTATGGGTAGACTCAGTTTGACTTTTGGTGAAAATTGAAATTCTTGATTCTAAAATTCACAGAAGGATTTAAGGTTTTTAGCATTTCGTTGCCAAGCGTTATTTGGATATATCGTCTTGATTTGTGTTTTAGGAATTGAATAGATGATCTGATTGATGTACGAATGTTGGATCAACCGACAGTTGGATTTTCTATATTGTTTTGAGGGTTCTCTTTTTCTCAAGATTAATAATTCTCATGTTTGACATTAGTTAGAATTTAGTTTTAACTTGGGTCGATTTTCGAGGTTTTGGTTTTGATGTTAGACTTCTAAGATTATTTTCTATTAATTATGAAAATTTCAAGGGTTTATAATGATGACACTTGTTATCTCCATGGGTCTCCAAACTTTGTGATGATGAAGTGATAATGCCCTTAATTATGAGCGTGAACTCCACTGTTGCATGACGTCTAAGTTTAGAATCTATCACGGCAGTAAGCGTGATGGCTTCGGATGATGAATTTCCAAAGCTCAAGCACAACAACATAAGTGTATCATATATCCTTTGAGATATCCTAAATCATCATCGTTTGGATAATTTACAAGGACCTTTTGTGCCAAGTTCAACAAGCCCTTAGACCAGCCCGGGGTTATTGGTCCATATGATCCTTGATCCCTATCAATTATCATATAGGATAATATACTTCTTAGCTCTTTCTTAGAATTAGTATAAGCTTCTAGATTTATTTTTAGACAATGACTTGAAAAAATCACCTCAAAGGTCCATGTTTAAGATGGCAGCATGAAGAGTGACCCTATGCTTGAGCTTGAGGATCTCTAAGACAAACTTGGAGAAGCACATCACATTATTGTTTAGAGGTTGATTCTACCTTTATTTGATGAGATAAAGGGATAATGTCCTTTTTCAAGAACTTGCTGGCCACAAAATGTACCCTAAATAAGTCAATAAACTTGTTGAAGTAAAATAGATTTCGCCAACAACTGGTTATAGCATGTTTAGGTAGTCTTACACATGATGTTAGGAAAAGGTTTGCGAGTGATGGCATTACTAAAGTTATGTAGCGTCATCATGGTTCATAAGTGTCACAGGACAAGAGTTTCCCCCCTCAAAGAGATCTTATGCGGCGCTCGATCATCCCTCATATCATTGTTTGTTGACAATCTGGATGGTGAGCCAACTTTATCTTTTCTGATTTTCTAGGTCTGTTTCGAGCCCTACATTCTCATAAAGAATGCCCTCTTGTCTTTACCACGATCCTTCTTATGTTTGGGAGATTTAACTATTATAACTGGTTTCGGCCTGTCTTAGCCTCATTAGGAGAGTAGCATCAACTCCCAACCAGTTTGTTCAGGGAGGCTAGACCCACTTTCAAAGACAAGCCACACCACAAAAAAACTCTTTGCTGATGCCACCCATAACTCTATATGCCCAAAGTAAACACCCACATAAAGCCCTCAACTCTCAGACCATGACAATAAGCAGGCTAAGTGATCTTATAAATTAGTAATGCCATCATAATTCTCTAGTAGATAAAGTTAGGTGTTCAGTGGCAATATCTAATCCCAAATGCCCTAAAGGAATGCAAATTTGCTAACAGAAGACTTTGCAAAGAGACCATTTTTCTTGCATTTCTTTAAGTTAAAGAGCTTCTTGATCAAATTGTCCAATTCGTCAACGTTCTCATCAATGAGGTGCTTCGCCTTAGATTTTTAAATTTCAAATCAGACTCTAGTTGCAAAGTGTGCCTAAGAAGTAATAGGCACAACAAATGATGCAATAGCTCAACCTTGAGAAGCGACTAGCTGTCTAGCTCTAACAAGAGCTTGATTATTATAGTCCACTCATTGCATTTACTAATCTTCTACTTATGTCAATGGTGTATTTCTTTCTTATCTAATGAGTTTGTAGAGGAGTTATCCTTAAACACCTCATCATTGGTTTGCCCAAGTTCAACCACTATAGCCTGAAGCCTTTCATTATGCTCCATGACTCCCTAGTCTATCTCTGATTTATTTTTTGTTTGATTTCTTTCTATAAGCACTAAATCTTCCACTTAATTCTTCTCTAGTATAGACTTGGGTTTATAAGGCCTACAACATAAAGAAAGGTAATGGGTTATTCAGTACAGCCAATCTAATACTTGAGTTAGTATTAGGGCAAAAAACCGATAAAGTAAGTAATGATAAGTATAGAGAGTACGTAGATGTTTTACCATTAATTTTTAAAAGCCATGTCAATTTTTGAAAAATCTGTGTCAACTAAATACATCCACTAATTGCTTACCTAGCATGAGGTTAACCTAATAGGGCGAAGTTCTTATGAGGATACTATAAAAATCTTGTTAATAATAGGTAAGTAATGATCAAGTTATTGTTTATTAGGGTAGTTAGTGCAACTTTGCACAATTGACCCAAGATGCATGATAACTCGGATAGTGTTCAAAGTGTTCAGTTAATGATCCAAATAGGTTGACCCGGTTTTTAAAGATCTATGAAAAAAAAATAATAACTATGACATCAACGATAGGAATTGGGTCTATTTGTTTCATCTATTTCTAGTCATTTTAAGTATCTTATTTTTGTCATTTTTAAATAGATGTTTGTCAAGAAACAAATATAAATAAAAAATAGATTTTTTGTTCATAACAAAACAAAAAGATCAAATATAAATAAAATACAGATACAAATACAAATTAGATACCGATAAAAACTAAACAATTCAAACAGACCCTAAGAATGTGGAACTAAGCTGTACTATATATATATATATATATATATATATGGGTCCACGATTACTTGTGATAAGAAGACCGAAAGAAGACTTAAAAAAAAATGATTAAGAGCATCCACATCCCATAGGACCTTGTGTCATACAAGCATTTTAAGGTCTTCTTTTTTAAAAAAACTTCACCATTTTATCCTTAAGATTATTTATATAAGTTTCTTTGCATCTTTTTAGGTTTTGTGGTCTTGTATACTTATACATAGAGATGGGCATAGGGCCATAGGCTAACATGTTTACCCGCTTTAGAAAATAGAAAGCAGCCAATTTTTTTTCAGCCCGTTTAAAAGGGAGCTAAATTAGCTCAGCCTATTTAATCCACATGCCAAAGTGGGTAAGCCTATGATAGGCCAGGCTGGCCAACGGGCCAAACCATTATGAAAAATTGAACATACCATGTAAGACACATCCTCTCTTTTTCAAGATCATCACAATTGTGTGGTATGATACAACACCAATTTTAACTTGGTGCAGTAGTGCTATTATTTAATTAAACTTTGTCTCATTTTTGGTTTAAAATTTATCTATAATTTGAATTTAATGATAATGTCTCCCTATTACCTTGCTAGGGGGGAACTCATAATCATGTAGTATGATACAAACCATTTTTTGGTGAAGATGAGATGATGATTTTTATTTTATTTTAATTTTCCCAAAAGAGTAAATGATTACGTAATACAATTGAAAATAGTCAATGTACGTATCGATGGTTTTCATCTATTCACGATGATGTTGATTTTAGATCAAAATTAAATTTTAATAGAATTCTATGTATATATTCCAATTGTTACACAAATTAACATAAAAATTAAAATATATATATATATATTATTTTGGCTAGTGAGTTAGACCTGGGCTAAGAAATTTTAACCCGTTTAAAGTTGGCCAAATTAGGTCAGCTCTTTAAACCATGGGTCAAAGCGGCTGGCCAGCAAGCTCGTATGCCTACCTCTACTTATACATAATATATTTTAAAAAAATCTAAAAAAACTAAAACAATTATTAAAACACGTGAATAACTTTATTTTTTATGATCCTTAAGGACCCTATAAAAATTGAAGAACCTCTTGCATTATTAAGAACCTAAAAAAGTAATATTTTTAGCATAGAGACCCATATTAAGCACCTAATATAAGGATTTGTAAAGCCATACATGTGGTATACGTCATACATCAGCAACTTGTCCGCTAACCTAGCTAACACTCCTAGTGAATAGGGATGTTACCGAAGAGGGTTTAGGATGGGTCTTTTTGAAACCTAAACCAACCTAATTCTTAATAAGGTGTTCCAGAATCCGAGAAAAATATTGGGTTTTTTTTATCATTCCTAAAATCTGACTCGATAGGGTTTTAAGGAACCCATAACTAAATCCAATCCGACGACCGATTTTAAGATTTTCAATTTTTTTCTTTAAAAAATAGCAAAAGAATGGATTTTATTTTAAGTTATTAATGATGCAAACACTTATATTGAAAGAATGAATTTTAGATCATAATATTATATAAAAAAATGCAAACACTTCATTTTCACTTACTTTTACATACATAGAATATAAATGAGATCCTTGCTATAATAACTTCATATTTTTATTTTTTTATATTTTAAATTTATGTTGGATTGGGTTTTCCCAACAGATTTATATAAACCCAAACCTGATACAATAACTTATTGAATTTTTTTTTTTAATCTCAAAATCCGTTTCAAAATCCTATAAGATTTTTCTCAGACGGAACGAATCGGGTATCTTACGACGACCAGACTTGCTTGCATTCCCATCGGTGAACTATACGGTTAAAAGAAAAAGGGAAAACAAAATAAAGGTTGTGGGAACGGTTCGGTGGGCCTCGGTTTCGATTCCCGTTGAGATGCGAATCGAGCATCGAAGTGCATCAATTCATCTCGGTCCACTTGGGGAGGTGACTTTTTAGCGTTCAGAAAACGTCAAGACGCTTTCTTCGAAATTCTGTCCTTTTTCTTCACTGTCGGTTTCCATCTTTGTTTAATTATTATTCTCTCTTCTCTTCTCTTTCCTTTCTTTCCTTTCGGTTATCAGTAAAGTTAAGTTAGTACAGAAACTCAGTTGGGGGTGTGAAAAAAAGAGCAGCAAAACCCAAATTTATATCTCGGGATTTACGTAACTGTTTTCACTGAAAAAACCAACAGTCAAACTCAGACAACATAAACCAAATAGAACACGAAGTCACAAACAAGGTAAACCATCCTGTGTCTCTCTCTTCTTCGTCCTCTTCTTCTTCTTTCTCTTCTTTAAATGGAAGCTATTCGAAAGCAAGCCAGCAAGCTCAGAGAGCAAGTTGCAAAGCAACAACAGGTATTAGTTACTAACTTTAATTTATCATTCCGTTGGATTAGATTAAAATTAAGATCGATAGTATTCTCTGTTTTGCTACAACTTTTAATGATCGGTGCAACGATGAAGTTGGTGGCGAGTGTTGTGGAGGATTATAGTATTTACTCGATTAATCAATTAAATAAATTGTTATGCTAGTTGTGTGAGCTTCCTTTCAATTTGTTTGTTTGGAGGTTTACCGGATCACTTAGGACGCTGATGAATTCTGGCAATGTTAGGACTGAAACTATTGCTCCGATACTGTGCATGAAGAGGAAAAGGAAAAAAAGTAATGTAATTATTGTGTTCGCCATGGCCGTACTTGTTATAAGAATTATTTCATGCAAAAGTTAGTATGTTAAAGGAAAAACTTTATTCTTTTAGCGTCTTAACAACCCCTTGGGCCATCTAATAGGAGAGACCGAGCTGGTAATGGATTCGAGTGCTCATTATAGGGATTCCTTCTGATCCTGTAAAAGTCACAAAGAACTTTTCTAAACATGCTAGGATTGTTTTCTCTTCATCCACTCCCTCTGTCTAATCTAGGAACAGGGCAGCCAGAGTGAGGGTTTTGTCTTTTCTATTTGTTCCAATTGGTCTTGACCAAATCTCTGATTCCTTTTGTTCTTTTTAATATAATTGTTTCTCTACTTGTGCCTGTAAATTTTTGTCACATTTCCCTCAAATTTTTAGAAGGGAAATGTATAAGGTCTTAAGAGTCTTTTCCAGAAATTTCTGAGATCTTGAGGAAAGGAATCTTGCTTGATGGTGGAATGTGATGGTATTGTTTAGTGAAGAGATTATATATTTTTGCCAATATTGTGAGAGATTATGAGCATTTGAAATAACGATGATAAGTTCTGTGAAGAACAACTGTGATGAGTCGTAGTTTGAGTTTGGCAAGACCATTTGATGATCATTTTGAATAATTCTCAGTGAGGAGACATATGATCATGAGGAAGAGGCTTGATGTCTGTGTCCATGTCACAAGAGATGTGGTTGATAATTACCGATTTAGTATCTTATGTTTGAGTCTGGCTAAGTACTGGCAAAACAATAAAAAAATAATAAAAAAAATTCAACTAAGCCTTTTCAAAAAGGTCTATTTCATGTGGACTTGTGTCTTTCTTTTAGCATCACTATATATAAAGACTCAAGAAGATACGCTGGCAAAGGTGAGACATGAAATTGTAAAACATGAGTTCAAACATGTGTAATGTAAGGAATTGGCTGCATGAAGTTATGGAAATTTAGATGGGTAGTGGAGATATTTTATAACTTTGTATTTTTATAAATTAGTGCCAGGACCTAAAAGCTAGAAAAATACAAAGTACAATATCACATCTTATGTCACGTTTGGTAGGAATCGTTCGAAATGGAATGGATTGGAATCAAAGAATGAAATGGAATCAATAAGGGAACGAGAAATCCATTCCTTTATTTGGATACGATATGGAATGAAATGAAAGGAATTAATTTATATTGGAATTTACTAAAATACTATTTATAAAAAATAAATTAATAAATTTACATAAAATAAAAAAGTCATTTAATTAAAAATCTTTAATGAAAGGCGGAAAGGAATTGTGATTTTACCTTCTCAAAGAAGGAATTATGATTCCATTCGCCTTCTTATAGGCAGAATCGAATTTCACCTTAAAACCGGAATCATCGATTCCAATAAATGTGGAATCGAATTCCACCTTAAAGTTGGAATGCACGATTCCATTCCGGTCATTTCTGCGTACCAAACAAGCCATTAGGATAGTTTGATTTGCCAAAATAAAAATTTCAGTATGCTTTGGGAAAGTGTCTACCTTCCTTATTATCAATTACTTTTTACTTGGACAAGTGTAATTAAGGGAGAGAATGTGATGTTTGAAAGGAACTGGATGTCTCTGTTTCTTACAATACTCCTATCAATTTTTAGGGATATTACTAAATTTCCCTTTTTAATTTACACAAGTATATTAGAAGTTCTTTACATTGTGCTATACTTTAATTAAATCCTCTATGTTATGATAGCCTATCTAAATTCTTTATGTTCATCCTTGGGATCCAAAAAAAAAATAATAATAATAAATAAATGAAATATTTATGTGTATCAAGAATTTAATTAAGCCTTTTTTCTGTTTTAAGTGGTGCATTTAAATCCATTATGTTGTTTTTATCATATTATATAAGTCCTCTATGCATATAGTCATACATTATGGAATATTACAAGAGGAGCTTAGTTTGTGCAACAATGCCAATATAAAGGACCAAAATGTCTCGCTTAAAATATATCAGACTTGATTGAATTTTGATATAAATTTAGGGGACTTAGATTACTCCTAGTACATGCCTCCTTTAATTTATTTGAATTTCTTGTAAGGGGTTTGTGTATTGTTAGTACATGTATGGAAACTCTCCTAACAAGTAACGATGTAGATGGATAATGGGCAATGGTAAAAGAATGCGGTTTCAAATTAAGTTAAATATCCTGTTATACTTTGGTGTGAAAATTTTCCTTTGAAGGATAAATATTGAAATATAAAACCGAAACACATCACTATTTTATTCCAGAGTTATATTTTCTCAATCATACCCTTGGTCAAGGTTTAGTGTACAATATGTATCTACGATGCAATGAGACAATTAGAGTAATGTGCGCAAGGTTTATCTATGATGCAATGTGACAATTAGAGTCATGGGCAGGTAGTTCAATTTTCTGATTATGAAACAAAAGTCGTTGAGGTGTGGCGAACTATTTATTCTTTTTTCTTTTTCCTTTTCCTTTTTATCTTAATGTATGTGGGTGGTATTCTTGTATCCATGGATTTACTTTGGGAGCACTGGGAGTATGTTTATAACATGAAAGAGTTTGTTACCTAAGTATTTTAAAAAGATACAAATTAACTTCTTTGCTGGGTATTTGATATAAAGTTGAAGATATTTGACTCATTCCTGCTTGCCCTAGCTAAATCGTGAACTCTTGCTTCGATAAGCTTTAATTGTTAAAAAAATAAATATAAAAGCACACAAAGATTTGTAAGTTTAAATTTTTTAGCTTAGATGGTTGTATTGCTAAATTCAACATGATATTAAATCAAGGGATCTTAGGTTGTAGTCCCTACGCCATCATTTCACTCCATTTGATCAAATTATCCACTTGTCGGCTTTAGTAACTCTTAGCTCATAGGTAAGGAGGAGTGTTAAAGTATTAAATAATAAAAACAATGCCATATCTATAAAGATGTCGAATTATCTGGAAAAGAGGAATAATCAGAAGTAACAAAGTTATTATACAGCACAATATTATAACAGCCAAGAGGATGTGAGGAAGAGAGAAAGTTGTCTTGAGTAGCAATGACCATTGATGCAAATAAGTTGCGTCGCTTACATGAGATATAGGTATTTATGGATGAGATTAGTGGGCATACTTGCAGGAGATTCTCCAAGGGACAGACCAGCAAAGATTTGGGCTCACTTGCATGTGATTCATTGCAACTGCAATAGTTTTTTGTTTTTGTTTATTTATTTTTTTTTTTTTTTAAATATGACTGTGAGCTGTAGAGTGGTCTAGATGCTAGAAGAGTGAGTGGGTTGAGCCAATTGACACTAATTAGAGTCTTGGTGGGATGAGCTGTGGCTGGAGGTAGTGGATATGGGATAAGTGCTCATCCTTGTCTGGGCCTTTTCTGATGTTGGAGGACCAATGGGTAACTTGACTAGGAAAAAGTTTGATCTCTTCCTTGTTTCATTGAAGTGGATTGCTCTTATTTCATGCTCGAACTGTTTCTAAACATATAATTTTCAGAAGAAGCATTTCAAAACAAACATTTAAGCAGGTAAAGTTCTAAATAATTTTTTATTGAAGTATGTATGTTATAAAGATGGCGTTTGCATCATCTTTTGGCAGGCAATATTGAAACAACTGGGACATTTTGGTGGGGAAGCTTTTATGGTAGATGAAGATGAATTTCAATGTTACCAACAACTTCAAAATCTATACATTTCTACGAAAGCAGCAAAGGTTTACTTTTCTTTTGTTGCCATCACTTAGCAAGTTTCTCTTAAAATTTGCTCCCTTTTTTTCCAAATGTTGCATAATCTAAACGACAAAAATCCATTTAAGAAATTTAATGGTTGCAAAAATTGCACAGCATTTGCAAAGGAACATTGTTCGTGGTGTTGAAAGTTTTGTGGCAATAAGTACAAAACAAATGGATACAGGTAAATAGCAACTTATTCTTCATTGATTTCTTCTTTATTATCATGCTGACTTTCTATTATGCTGTATATCACCAGTAAGGAAGTTGGCTGATGACTGCTGCAAATGGAGATGAGAACCAGTGCAATGATTCTGCTCTTGCAAGAGCTGCTTTTCGCTTTGGTAATTCTCACAATTCAATGGAAAATGAGAGGGTAACTTTACTTGAAACACTGAGTGACCAGGTAACTCTCATGACTTGTCAATGGTGTGCGTAAGAGACAAATCTTATGTGTGTTTATGAAATCACTCAGTACCAGCGTATGAGCATCATTGAGTGGAATTTTACTGCATGGTGAAGCAGAGAATGACTAGTGCCCTATTACATATACAACAATGACAAGGCTATTGCTAGGAAGTGAAGCTGTGTTACACTCATTGAAAACAATGTTAGCAATCCTTTCACCACATTTAATCATGTCCATATTTTTACTTGTAGGTCTCGAGCCCCTGCGCTCATTGATAAATGGATCTCCCTTAGAGGATGCTCGACACTTGACTCGCCGTTATGACAAGCTCCGGCAAGATGTTGAAGCCCAGGTATGATGTTGCATCAGGTCTTTTATTGCATGAATGTCCATGGGTATTGATGGTATCATCATATCAGGCAACTGAGGTTTTGAGGCGGCAATCAAAATCCAGGGATTCTGCTCTTCTGCAGATAGTGCCATGAGGCTTAAAAGTGCTCAAGCAAGATTAAATGAGCTTAAAACAGCTATGATGGCACTTGGAAAGGAAGCAACTGAGGCAATGTTGTCAGTTGAGGAGCAGCAGCAGCATATGACTTTCCAGCGACTTCTCATTATGGTAAGTAAAAATTTTGATCTTGAATGCTTTCGTTAATTAATCAATATTCATAATGCTACCGCAACATATTTTTCTGACAGCATTGTTACTGTTAGGGTGTATTCCTGCCATTACAATGGTCGCCATTAATATCCATGTTGATTTCATTAAATTTAAGATAAATCACATTGTGTCAGAATTTTCAGATTCTTTCTTGATATTGCTGTTGTCAACTAGATTTACTTGTTAATTTAGATAAGCTAGTGCTTGCTGGATGCAATTTTTACCCCTGACTTATAAGTTTAGGTAAGATATCTAGTGATTGATCTTTATCATCTCTAACAACTCAGTCTATCTCTATAAATCATCTCTTGTACTCGAGTAAATAAAATATTAGAAAATTATTTAAAGTTTTATAGGTCCCATTCCCTTCAAAAATGTCCTAAATTCCATCACCAAGTCAGGCCAAACCACCTTGGGAAAGTATACATTACTAATGCCTCTCATTCAATTCAGATCACATATCAAATTAAATGACGAAATTTGTTTCCGATGCTACCATTGGTTCAGATTTATTCAGCAGAGGAAAGATAAACTATCCAATCGGAGATGAAATCAAGGTCAAATGGATCCCATTTTTACATTTGGGGTGCCATAAGATCTATTTCGTGACATGGTCGGGGAACTCCATGGAAGAAGAAATCGGCTACAAAAATATACATATCATGATCAAAAGGAGCTAAGGACAATGTATCCCAAATGTATTCCAACACTAGGGTACATCCCAAATTTATGTGTTGACACTAAAATCTAGCTTCAGAAAGGGGATGATGGTATTAATAAATATTTCAAATTATTATTGGGGCTTACAGCAAGGCCTAGATCTGTAATGACGAATGGAAGGCAAGCTTGGATGGCCAACATGATAGGAAGTTGACTGAAAATAGCCGAATGTACAAATTTCTAGCTGGTTTTAGTGTGGAGTTGATGTCTTTGGAAGAATCATATGTGGAAAGACACTCCCTTTAAGTTTTTATTGAGGATAAAATAGAGGAAATCTCGATGGTTAGGCAGACACACGAGTAATAATGGTAACAAAAATCACTTCTTGTTCTAGGTCATTCAAGATAAAAGCTTGAGTCTAATATCTTTTTTTTTACTTTCCCTTTCTTATTTATGGTGAATTATGTTGGCCCGAAAATAACCAAGAGGGGGGTGAATTGGTTATAAAATTTACTTTTAAAAATTTTGAATAAATTTCATACCACTTGGCTATTCAACTAACATGGCTTTGAAACTTTCTTAAAACAATAAACTTAACAAATAAAAACTTTGTACAATAATTCGGATCAAAATAATTTGCTTAAGCTCACGAAAAATCAAATATCAATTCAAAATTTTTACTTCCAGAAACCTTCTGACTAATTCTCTGATTAAGAAAATATAAGTGAGTTACTCTCTTATCAACCTTTTGAGCATATCACAATTATGAATAACAAATAAAATTGCACGAATTAAAGAGAGATAAGGGAGTAGAGAGTGTAAAGTTGAATTATAGAGGTTACGCCTTGAGCATTAATCTTTCTTCCAGCTCAAGTCAGGGTCCCGATATTCACACCGGTTGTGTTCCACTGTCCAATCAAATCAATAAAGTTACAAGATGTTCTTGCCAATTCTCTTGGCTACAATTCACTCACTTGATTCTCCTAAACAATCAATCTACTGGGCCTACTTGTAACTCTCAATCTCTCATCAAATGAATAAATCTAGATCAGAGGAATAAAGTGTGGGTTATCAAAATTTTCGAACAAAAGAAGATAAATGGAATGGCAGTAAATTTGCTCAAATCTAAGGGAAATTGCTGGCTTTTATTTTCTTTGTTTTTCACGTGTGTTGTGCTTGCTTTTTCTGTCTTGGGTGGGATTACTTATCTTGTATCTTTCCAACGCTAGGAAATCAATTGGATAAATTTTGCTCCTTATTTTGTGTGTAATATCAGCTCATCTTTTTCTTCAAAAACTGCAAATTTTGAATAACTTGGGATTTTGTTGATGTTATCTCGAAATTCTTACTCCAATGGATAAGTTTAAATCTCCAACAACTTTGTATAATTATCTTGAACTTGAAATTCGAATTTGAAATCACCGTTGTTAACATATTCCTTCGTCTGGTACTGTTCATGCAACAAAAAGATCGTGTTTTCCACAAATTTTGACTTCCTTGTATAGACAAATAATCATCAGACAAGTTCCTTGCATATTTGGATCATGTCTTCCATATCCCAAATAAAAACTTGAATAAACTATTGAAAATGGAACCTTGTAAGTCACGTAGTTTTTCCTTGCTGTCAAGACAAAATTTTCTAAAAAAATGAACTTTAATCCAACGAAATTTGAATTCCCATTGATATTGAACCAACTTTGTGGAACACATTGAGTATATTACCCAAATATACTCAACATTGGAGATGGGTCTTCAAAATATCAAATCTATAAAGAAAAATTCGAATCTAGAGCTCACTGTTCATGTTTAGTAACTTTTTTAAAAAAGTTGCAGGTCACCTTCTGATGAACCTTCTGATAGTTTAAAAAACCAGCGGAGTACCTTTTGATTAACCTTCTGACAGCTCAATTGTTATTGGAATCTTCTCCAAACACTTTCTAAAGTATTCTTTGCATAGAGCCTCTTTTGAAATCATTCTCTTATGTCATTGTAACCACTTTGATTATATTGAATCCTTGCACACTTAATGAATATGTTAGTAATTACTTACTCCTTTTTGTTATCATCAAAATCATCATTTGAGAGAAACCAACAAATTGTGAGTTTTGGGCTCATCAAGATAACCCAACAATCTCAATGAGGGGCATGTCTCATCTATAGATGAGCAACCACTTTTTTCTAAGTTAAGTGGAGTTGCGTGTCCAAGTAGAACCAACTGAGCTCTACTTAGATCTGTTATCAACAACCATTGTTGAATATGTCGGTGATTGGATTATTGATTGTATGATGATATAAGGAAAGTAGGTTGGCCCCTTAAGGAGTCAAATGTATGAGGAGACACGCCACTTTAGCAACTTGAACTAATTGTTTTTCGCAGGAATAAGTATAAGAGGAGCAAAGGACAGCCAGCCATCCACTGCTTGTACAATGTAAACTTCTCATAATTGACCGGCCAGTAAGGTAAATTCTCCTTCTAGTTCAAGTAAAGCTATCAATGGAATTTCAACATAGTTGAAAGGGGTCCAAGTAAAGGCTTGTTATTTAAGAAACTGGAATACTTATGCGTGGGAGCACTCAATGATGCTGATTGGGCTGGAAGAGTGACCAACTGGAGATCAGCCTCAGGCTATCATACATTTGTTGGTGGTAGCTTAGTGACTTGGAGAAAGAGAGAACAAAATGTGTTGCAGGGAGTAGTACAAAGGTACAATGTAGACCAGTTCGTGGGATTGGTGAAGCTCTATTGATAAAAGGATTGATGAAGGAGCTTAAGTGTGAATATAGAGAATCAATTAAAATTCACTATGCCAATAGAGCCGTAACAGCAGTTACTTAAAACAGAATGTTGAATAATGGAATAAAGCATTCAGAGACTAATAAAAAGTCGAAAAGTGGCATAAACAGCATAAATTACATGTTCCCATCCGACAGCTAACATCTTATGTAAGCAACTGTACAAGACTCAATTTGAGCATTTGGTGAGCAAGCATCCATGAAAGACATCTTCAAGCTAGCTTGAGCAACATTGTGGGGATGTCTTGGATTTTTTCTAGAAATTTTTTATGTTATTTAAATCTAGGGTAATTGTCAAGTTTGGTACCTAAACCTTGCATATTTTTGCAATTAATTTCTCGAAGTTTCAAAGTATTAAACTTCATATATTTCTACAATTAACTACTTGAATTGTACTAGATTTTATAATTATTACTTGAACTTTACCTATTTTTCATAATTAACAATCTTCTTCTTCTTCTTTTTTTTCATTATATTATTATTACTATTTTTTTTTTCCTAACATATGCTTCAGTTGTACTTTAGGTATCTGTGGACTGATCTTTATCTTCTTTAGCAACTTAATCTATCTTCTATGTGATTTCTCTTTTGTACTCAAAGAAACAAGATATCATAAAATTGTTTAAGTTTTCGCATTAATACCATCAGAAATTATTGAAGGTATACAGATATCATGAATTTTCAAAGTAGCACACCTACAAAATATTTCTCCTCCATTATAGTGCCAAGTCATTCTTTTACATCAACATAGAAGTTTACAATTGTGATTATTGTTTGAGGTTAGTTCATTACTTGATTTGATTTGTTTAACTGCTAAAATATAAAAATTAGTTCAGAAAAGTCATAAATCTTGTGATGTATTGGTATAAAAATATACAAGTTTTATATAACAAAAGGCTGACCTTGTATTGTATTGGTAGGAAAAAATTTTCAGCATCAATATTATGTTAAAAACTCAGGATGTCTCCATGAGTTTGATAGTTTCCAAGCATGATTTACTTTAAATCTTATCAGCAAATCTTGCTTATCCTAATTAAAGTAGTTATACATATATTGAGTAATCAATTCATTCATTATATATCTACAACTTATGCTATGCTAATGAAAGAGTTTGGTGTCTCTTCTTTTATCTTATTTTTTTAGTCGTTCTGATCTCTGATGATCCTTGTCTTCCCTTTAAGTCTTACTCAAACAATGTTGCATTAGCCAGTTGCGAGTCTTGATAGAAAGGAACCCAGTAGTCAAAGGATATATGAGCCAAGAATGAAACAGATTTATTCAATCTAGAGCTTGATGTGGCACAATAGGGTATGTTGTGGTCAACCTTCGGAAATTTTGGTTATCTATGAATGTGGAATAGTTAGTTAGGAGTTTCCTTTGGAAATTTCGGTTATCTATGAATGTGGAATAGTTAGTTAGGAGTCTCCTTTGATATATAGTGGGACTATGCAAAGAAGACGTTATCAAAATCTCAAATCTCAAGTGAGTAACTTCTTAAGTCATCTATGATTGCGCACTGGTGGGTTTTTTCACTATACACTTGGGTAACGGTTCATGGATTAAGCTTAATGTAGCTTTGAGTTAATCTGGAAATAAGAAGCTAGGATGGGATTTGGAGCTATTAATTTTTGGTAATACATAAATCTAGATCTATATTTTGTATCAGGTGGATGCTGAAAGAACTTATCATCAAAGAGTTCTTGCTACTTTGGAAACGCTTCATGCGGAGGTCTGTAGTTTTCTACCTTTTTTGCTGGAAACAGAATCATTGTAAATTTTTCTGTTTCTTCATTGCTTCTTAATACCTCTATTAAGGGGCGACATCTTCCCATTTTCTCCTTATTGAGGTAGATGATCCTAGAGGAGCAGCTAAATGAGTCTAGCTCGGCATCTGTCACGATTCCTGAAGACAGGAGCATTTCTTCTCCTGAGGATGCTGAATCACGTGTATCATATGATTATGAACAGACTGATCAGGAGGACACATACTTCCTTGCAAAAGTAAGGCCACAATAGCTGTTAAAATTGTAGTTGGAGCAATAATCTGATGGAACTGTTTGAAAGCTAAGATTGGAGTTGACTGGGTGATGTGTTATTGCCTAGCCTCCATTGCAAGTTCTCTTTTTCTTTTTGCATATTTGTCTGAGGAAATAAATTGTCTGTCCTTGCAATTATATTTCTTATGCGAATTGAGTTACTGAGATTAATCACTGCCATTTGCATTTATCTACTTAATAATTCTTAATTTACACTTTGAAGTTCTTATTGATGTTTATATTGAATTTGCTTTTGTCATTTGAGAAAAGTATAGTACTGCACTTGTGATATAGTATATTCGTGGTGGCATTTCCTATAGATTTTTTAACTTCGACAGGATGAATTCGCATGAGTCCCCATTTTTGCTATTGCTTCATGTGCATAGTATTGTGTTTCTTTTATCAATTTTTTCAATCTGAATCAGTATGTTACATCAACTGCTTTTTTTTTCTTGGGTGAGTTGGGGAAAGAGTGGGGGTTATGGATAATGAAAAGATTTCATATTTTGCTTTTACAATAGAATGTAATGGCAAACAAGGATCCATATAGCCAATCCCACCCAGCATGTGGGAATAGTGCTTGAATATTGTTGTTGTTATATTTTGCTTTTACATACATGATGATATGCTATTCTTCCACATTTTTTCCCTTGCTTTGCAGGTCATACACCCTTTTGATGCCCAAGCCGAGGGAGAATTAAGTCTCATTGTTGATGATTATGTTATTGTTCATCAGGTATGCCCTTTACAGTGTTAGCTGTCCACCTTTGTCGCTCTTTTGGTATTTCTTAAATTGGGCTTTCCATTTTTGCCCTAAGTTCTTAAATATCCTGGTATCTCTGTCCTGGGAATGCAAGGTTGCTCAAAATGGATGGTCCGAAGGAGAATGCAATGGAAAAGTTGGGTGGTTCCCTTCTGCTTATGTACAACGCCAGCCAACAGTGCCTGCAAGGAGGACAATGCAATCTGATTCTACGGTATGATCTCAGTATCGTGCAGAGATAGATAGTAGTGGGAAGGTAATTATTATTTCCTATTCCTGCATATGGTGCTAAGTCAAGTGATTCACTCGGTTAAATGGTTTCTTTTGTCAATTAAAGTAATTTTGGCTGTAAAAATTTCCCTGTTTTTGTTTTGCCACCTTTTTGTCATGTGATTGATGGGGTTTGTTAGTGTAGATCCACTTGTACTGTCAAAATAATGACATTGCTCTGTGAATAGATAAGCGAATCATAAGGTTGCATGACGACTATATGCGGTCGGCAAGGCAAAAGATAGTTCATGGCGCGTCAGCTGCATACGATACTTGTATATGTTGATGCGCTATTAGTTGCTCTTCGTCTTCTCTCTGTATGTGTTATTTCTTTGGTCTAGCAAATTGACTCCATAGACTAGACAACAGAGCATGGATGATAACTTTGTCTCCAACAGTAACTGTAATTTATAGCATCTGGAGGAATTTTGTATCACATCTTATAAAAGTTGTATTGGGTTAGAGTACAACGAAACTGTCTTCTAAAGTTGATTTTTATTCTTTTTTTTTTATATTTATTTTTTTTAAGCGTACACACTTGTTGGTGATGTCCATCGAATCTCTTTCCCAGAATTTACGATTGGATTTGGACATCATGATTATGTAATATCGGATACAATGGCAGTTGGCGCTGTTGGCCTAGGGGTTTGTCCAGTTTCCATCATCTCTATTGTTTTGTCCCATCCATGACAGAGATTTTAATTGTAGAATTCCCTTGGCCAAGACAGTGGGATTTGTGGTGCTGGAAAGGTTTCTACGACTAGATTATCGAATAAGAAAAATTCACTCACCCCACGGTACAGGCAATTTGTATAGGGAGATCAAAGGGTGGTTCTTACACTGAGTTTAGCAGTCTTAAAGAAATAAGAAATGGATAGAAAGGAAAAGAAGGGAAATGTTATTCTTCCTTTTTATTTGAATTTGTACAGTAGAAATGGAAGAAAATGGGATTTAATAATTTTATTTGATAATGTTGTTTCGTTGGAATGATAGAAGAAATAAACAGAAATGAAACATGTTACTTTATTTTTTTTTATTTTGCTTTAAGGGCTATTTCGATAGTTTTATTTACTTTGATCTTTTGTTCCTTACTTTCATCCCAAAGATGGAGAGAAATGAAAGCAACTCCTACTGCCTTTCACTTCCCCAGAATTTATCACATTTCTTCCCCATAAAAATAACCAAACACATACAATTGATTCCATTTACCGGACTTTCCTTTGATTTCGTTGGATCTTCACCGATTCAAACACAGTTAAATTCTCTCCCTTCAATGTATGAGAAGCCTTTTTTTTCCTGGTCGGGAATCATTTTTATGAGAAGACATTAATCTACATTTCCTTAAGATCATAACCAGATGGAGGGATAGCGAGAGAGAAACTTACGGGGTAAGAAAAGGAAATAGGAAGAAAAGGACAAAGTAGATGGAAGATAGGGAAAAAAGATATGATAATATCAAATTTGGAATATGAATTTTGTATAAATATTTAATTTGGCATATAAATTTTAATGTAGTTAATTTAATACTGATCAATTTTTTGAGATTATTTTTATTATCTCATTAATACCGTTTACTTTGTCTTTTGACGTAAAATATTAGTCTTTAAGTATTAGATGATATTAAGAGAAGTTGTAAAAATTCAATACTATTCTCTCTTTTATGTTAGCAAACATAGTAAATGGTGCTAAGGAGAATAAAATTAATTGTAAAAAATTGATTGAATATTAAATTGATTATTTCAAAGTTTAGGTATTAAATTGAATTTTTGTGTAAAATTTAGATATCAAATTTAAGATTTACCCTAAAATGAAATCTGTGAATAGAAAATCCAAAACTTCTTTTCAAAAGATAATCGCTATTTTCACTATCAATACTTCACTTTTGTTGCTGCTACCATAGTTTCATTATTGTTGTCACCTCTATTATCATCATCAATCATCACTATTACTAATACAATATTAGTATTAAATCATCACTAATATCATCATGTGATAATTATAATGTCATTATTGCCTTTATTTTAAAATCACCACCACTAGTAGTCTGCCACTATAACTTTACTACCATCATCACTATTGCAACCATTGTAATCACAATATTACTAGTACTTATCACACTGTGCTACTACCATAATGGTGTTATGTAAGTGCCATGGAGTCAACCATTGTGGTATTAATATAGTAGTGGTGGTGGTGTAACAAAAGTAATGTGATGAGTGGAAAACAGTGATGGACTATGAAATATAAGATAAGAACAAATAATTTTAAAATTTTGAGATAATAAAATTGCATACATATATATACGCATATACGTATATATACATGTATATATATGAGTGATGTGTTACTTAATGTGATTATTTTCTTCTTTATTGTATTTGAATATTTACATAAATAGAAAAAAAAATCTTCCTTTAAAAAAAGAAGAAAATATTAATTAGGAGTGAGTCCAATTTATTGCATATCAAAAGTGAATTTGTTTGGAGAAAAAAATTCTTTGCAATAGACTAGTTTTTCTTGTTTCTATCAATCATTTTTATTTTTTAATTAAAGAATCTATGAAGAAAAAGCAAATGAATTTCTTTTTTGTCAATTTAGAATCCCTATTTTAAATAATTTCTAGACTTGTGCTTTTAGGGAAATTATTTATCAAAATAACTGTATGAAATTGTAGGTTTAAGATGCCTCTTTTTATATAAATAAAATCACATATTCAACATGTAAGTTTTATGCAAATTATATAATAGTAATGTGAGTTTCCACACATCTTCTTTGTTGATATTCTGGTTTGCTGGAATTTTCTCGTTGAGTTGCAAATGGAAAGTTGCAACAAGAGAGAGAGAAGGCGGGGTGGGATGAGGCTGTGTGTGACAGGGGTCTCAAAGAGAGAATCAAGGGTGAACAGAGAGAGACCTTAAGAGAAAGAAACAAAGTAACCTAATAGAGAGGGTGTGGTTGATTGGATAGAGACGATTGGAGAGGGTGCTATCAAAGAAAAACAAATGACCAAAGAGAGACCAGGGTGATGACTTAGAAAATCAAGAGCTAATAGAGAGAGCTTGATAGAATGAGAGACAAGAGTAACCTAACCTAAGAGAGTTGTAACTTGCATTTCCTATCCTATGTTGGTAATATTTTTTTTTAAAGGTTAAGCCTACTATTCACTCAAAAAATTTATAAGGTCATTCACATATATTACATTGTTATTACTTGTAAATAGTTGTGTATACAAAGCAAACATGGAAACAAGGAAATAAAAGACATAAACAAATCATATTTATAACTAAATTATAACTTTTTTTTTCCAATCACCACGTATTACACTAGGGATGAGGAAATCAAACCCTAATATATTATGATATATAATTTCTAAAGTATTTCCCTTTATAACTTTTCATTTTAACCATTTTAAAAATGTCACCTATTTAAAATTTCTAGTAGTTTTCATTTTAACTATTGTACCTTTTTATTTCAATCATTTTAAAAAGTATATCATAATTTTTTTCATGAACAAGTATATCATAATTTTTTATTTTGACCATTAAACTTTTGGTTTCAACCATTTTAAAAATTGATGCAGTGATCGAATCAAATTAAAAATCCAATATACACTATCATATGATCACTCTAAATGGCAAGTATACCAATCGGAATATAGTATAGTAATTCATATCAGGTATCATTCCTTAGGGATCTCTTTCAAGTACCAATAATCACCTTAATCCTATTATCTAACCTAAAAATATTAATGATCTAAATTATTACTAATAACAAATCAATGTCAATATCAATATGAAGATTCAAGATTATTTTCTTGAAATATAAGATTTCCAACTTATTCTAACCCTTCGAATTACCACTACTTATCATGTAACTTTAACCCTAACAAGATGAATTCAATCCATACATCACTTATCTTAAATTGGAAGATTCCTAATTTAGTTTAATATCTTTCTCAAGACCATTAAACACTAACCCTTGAAATCTCTTTTAATTAACAGCAATCTAGAAATTGCATTAAAAGACAAAGAATCCCTTATTAGAAATAAAACATAACTCTAGACTTTAATTCTTATACGGAAGAATTATGGTACCCTATTTCTAGGTGTGCATGCAACTCTCTTCATCTGTGTAAGATCTATTCATATAAGCAATTTCTCAATCAACTTATATGAAATTTAATAATTAAATCAATACACTAGTAAATATTAATTTAATAATAACAAGAACACATAGCTAAATTCAAAAAAAGCAAATTTATCATTGAAAACTAATAAATCCCAGTTACATGAATAAAGTAAGGTTTTTCTAATGATAGAGTAATAATTCTCTACTCTTTCATGGATAGAACAATCAAAGTACAAAGAGTAGTAAAACCCTAGATCTTAAAACACCATTTTTTCCCCTCCTCTTATAACATAGACAAACTAATTATTTATAGAACAAAAGTAAAATCTCTTCAAATCTCCTCAAATCTTTATTAATCTTCATATATCCACTCTAAGAAAGACTCCTTTTCCATAACTCATATCTTGGTCATATCTTTTCAATAGGTATGCTTTTGTTTGATATCTTCTTTAAATCTTTGAGAATATTTATCTTCATAAATTTAGACTTTCTTTCCTTATTTATGGCTCTTGTAAATCTTGTTTTCCTTATCAAAATAGGACATAATCTCTTTATTTCAACTCTTCCATGTATTATGATGCAGTATATAACATATCTTGGCCATATCTTTTGAAATAGGTTTGGATAAGGATAAAAAGATATGTCTCTATTTTCAACACGAATATTAACATGAATTGATTTATCTCTTGTGTAGACTGGAAACTAGCGTTTTTACACTTGAAATTGACTTCAACACAAACTGAAACACAAATTGTGTTCTCTCTCATATGGCCAACAGAATACTCCTCTGTTCCTCACACAAATCTCTACATCATTTGTTTGACTTATGTACTACATCCTGTTTCCCACATAAGCCAACTTGTGTACTCTCTTGTGTTGAATTGCAATTTTCCAAACATTTTCATCTTGAATAAAACTTGCTCTAAATCATCCAAATTCTTTCTTATATGCTCAAATCATCTTCTAAAACTTGAAATCAACAATTTAAACTCATTAAGTACCATTGTCTTATAATTATCCATAAAAATCATCATTAAAGCTCAAAGTATCCTCCTAAAATAAAGGTGAAATTACAACTTATCAAAAATATCATCTTTTTAGAATTTCTAATAGTTATCACATTTAGTAAACAAGTATTGGCGACTTTTTAAAGAGAATATAGAATCACCTAAACTCTTTCACAAATTACTTTACCATTAAGTCATTTATCAAAGAAGACATTATTTAATTGAATTATCTTATATGTGATTTTAATTGGAACAAACACTTATGTAAAAGTTTTTGTAAGCACACTTCACTTCTAAGATTTATGATTTACATAAGGAAAAATATATCTCTGGAAATATATGTTTTGTGTGTGTGTGCCTTGTTTGTTATGCGTACAAGAATTGCACTGTCGAGTTAGCTCAATAGAAGAAAGCATAGTTGTGGTCGAGTCCAAAAATCCAAGGCGTAAAGAGGCAAAATTGAAGGTGCGAAGTTTGGATCGACGAGCCAATGGGCCTTTAAATCAACTATTGCGCGCATTTAATGTTGCCTTTGTCACACATTATCATCAACAGACATTTTCACTTTTGAACACTATAAATACATGTTCCTTTGAAGATTCAGACAACTTTTGAAAGAGTTTTTATTTGTAAACAAACAAATCAAGAATCCTCTCATAATTATAGTTCTCTTGTTCATTATTTTGTAAATTCTTTAAGATAGAGAAAATCAGTTTTAGTGCTCTATTCTTAACTTGTAACTTTATTAGAGAGAACTACAAAAGGAGAAGGAAGTACTTTATTTCCTGAGTGTTTTAACTTGTGTACTTCTCTAGTTGAGTATTTGAGTTTGGTATTAATAAAGTATATGAAGTCCTATGTTGGAGGCAATTTTGGATCATGGAGAATAGGAAGTGGGTTGAATTCCATATTAAATCTAGGCTTGATTTCTCCTTCCCTATCTCTTTTACTTTCTTTCTTATACCTTATTACTACTATATTAACTATTGTCAAATTTTAACTTAATTATTTGTTTGAAAAAATTATTTAATTGCAAATTCAGGTCAAATACTTAATTCAACACCTCCCCCCCAAATCCTCTTGAGTATTTGCTAGTGCATTTTCATGTCGTATTAGAGTTTCATCTCAAACTTTGTGTGCTTAATCACATTTAGTGTAAAGATCATGGCATCAAATGCACTAGGGTTTTTAAAAGGTTAAGTTATTAATAGGTCACCTCTTCTAAGTGGGGGTAACTATCCATATTAAAAGTGTAGATAAAAATCTTTTTAAATGCTCAAAATAGATTAATATGGAATGTAATAGAAAATGGGCATTTGATTATTGAAGGACAAGAAGAAAATGATTATAATAAAGAAGATTGGAAAAGATTAGATCTAAATGAAATAGCTATATGAAAATTTTGCATTGTGGGCTAAATGAAAGTGATTTCAATAGAATTGTATATTTAAGTCTGCTAAAGATAAATGGGATGAATTAGAAAAGACTTACGAAGAAACTTGAAGAGTAAGAGATACAAAAATAAGTTTTTTGTGTGGACAGTTTGAAAATTTCAAAATGTTTCCAAATGAATCTATAGATGAAATGCAAAATGGATTCATCAACATTATAAATCCTTTAAGTGTGCTCGAAAAGAATTTCACTAATGTGAAAATAAATTCTAAACTTCTCGGGTCCTTATCTAAGGATTGGGAAGCAAAGAGAACTGCTATTAAAGAAACACAAAATTCAAGTGCTATGAGCAAAGAGGAATTTCTTGGAGCACTCAAAACACATGAGCTTATTAAGAAGTAAGGAAAGAAATCAAACAAAAATCCTGTTTCTTTAAAAGCCATGAATCATGATTCCAATGAAGATGATGATGATGATGATGATGAACTTGCCTTGATGGCCAAGAGGTTCAAGAAGTTCATGGTGTTCAATAACAAGACAAAAAGAATAGATAATGATAGTAATTCATCAAGATACAAAAAAGAAAAGAAGGATGTGATAACCTGCTCAAATGTCATAAGCTAGGACATAGCCAATAATACTATCCAATACTCAAGAAAGAATCCAAGGGATTTAGAAAAAAAGCTCCCATTGCCACTTGGACTGATGATGATTCAAGTGACTCAAACGAAAACATGTGCTTCATGGCATTGAATGATGAAGTAAGTTCTCCATCTTCCCCCTTCTTATGATGAAATGTATGATAAAGTGTGTAGTAAGCTAATAAAAATGGCGAAAAAGAACAACATACTTAAAACCTTCATGATGGAAGTAGGAGAAGAATTGGATAAAATTAGAATTGAGCATGAAAAGATTAAAATGGAAAATGAAAAGTTGCATGAAGAAATAAATATTCTAAAATTAGAAAATGATAAAATGAATAAAAATATGAGAAGTTAAAAGGCAAAAATGATGAATTAAGCAAGATCAATGAGAAATTAACAATTGAAAATGATTTTCTTAATCTTAAAGTTAAAATCATAAATAATAATGATAATGCTATATGTGCCAGTAGCAATAATGAAATTTTAAAGGAGTTAAAGGAAGTAAGAAATGAAAATACTATATTAAAAGCTAGCTTAGATGATTCAAAAGCAACTGTAGCCAAGTTGACCAAAAAGAAAAAGAACTTGAACACACTTCTTGAAAAGAAAATGTGTGATTCAAACAAATATGGAGTTGGCTATAACAAAGAATTGCAAATCCCATAAAAATCAATTTGTAAAAGCCACTCATGGGATATGCAACAACTATGGCAAAACTGGTCATATTGCACACAATATGCAATAAGAAGAACCATACATTTGAATCATAAAAGTAAGCTAGCTTGGGTTCCTAAAAGAGAAATCCTTGTTACACATAACCAAAAAAGACTCAAACCTAAATGGCTACCAAAGAAATAATCCTCTGTTTTGTAAGAATCTTCAAGTGGAAACAACAAATGGTACTTGGATAACATCTTTACTCTTTTCAAATGGATGTGAAAAGTGCTTTCTTAAATGGTTTTATAATAGAAGAAGTATGTAGAGTAACCACTATGTTGTGAAAGTAATGAATTTCTTAATTGTGTTTACAAATTAAACAAAGCTTTTTATGGTCTCAAGTAAGCTCCTAAAGCTTGGTATGAAAGACTTAGTAGCTTCCTATTAAACAAAGGATTTTCTAGAGGAAAAATTAATACAGCTCTTTTTTATCAAAAATCATAAGCCAGACACATTGATTGTGCAAATCTATGTGGATAATATTGTATTTAGAGCTACAAATATGAGTCTTATAGATGAATTTCTTGAGTCCATGAAGAATGAAGTTGAAATGAGTATAATGGGAGAAATTAATTATTTTATGGGTCTCTAAATAAAGCAATATGAAAATAGAATCTTCATAAATCAATCTAAATATACCAAAGAACTCTTGAAAAGATTTAAAATGGATACGTGTAACCCATGAGCACAAATGTAAAACTTGACAAAGATGAAAATAGGAAAAATATTTGTGAAAAGTTCTATAGAGGCATGATAAGTAATTTGTTATATTTAATATCTTCAAGACCTTATATCATGTCCTTGGTCTGTCTATGTGCACAAATTCAATCTTACCTAAATGAATTACACTTTACCGCAATAAAACACATACTTGAGTATCTTGTAAGAACTATTAAAATTAGCTTATGGTATCTAAAGTTTACCTCTTTTGATCTAGTTAGATACTCTGATGCTGACTTTACTGGGTGCAAAGTTGATCAGACAAGCATAAGCGGCACATGCCACTTTCTTGAAATCTCCTTAATATCTTGATGCTCAAAGAAGCAAAATTTGGTTGCACTTTCAACTGCCAAAGCTGAGTACATGGCTACCGGTAAATGTTGTATACAAGTTTTATAGATGAAACAAACTTTGCTAGATTATGGATTAAAGTATGAAAATGTTTCAATTTGTTGTGACAAAATAAGTGCTATAAATTTAACAAAAAATCCGGTTCAACACACAAGAACCAAGTATATTGAAATTAGACATTATTTCATTAGAGATCATGTTTTAAATAAAGATATTACCTTGGAATTAGTTTATACAAACAATCAAATTGCTGATATTTTGACAAAACCCTTGAGTGAGGATCGTTTTTGCATTTCATAAAGAATTGGGCACGATAAAAAATGATGAGTGCTAAACATCTTGGAGCCAAGTTGATATAGAACTTGTTTTTGAGGTAAATAAGCTGTTAAATATCACACATGTATATATATGATATGTTTTTGGGATGATCTATTTTTTTCTGGTGCATGTCTGCTATAGCAATTGGCTCGTAGGTCTCTTAATCACCGGCTCCCCAGTATGAGTGTCGAAGGCTCGACCCGAGGCTCGTTGGCCTTTATTTTGCCTAAAACTCGCACCGGCTTGTCGGTGGATCTAAGACCAGTTTGTTAATTTATCCTTCGAGGGCTCGATCATCTCTGGCCTTTTGTTATTCAAAAATTTCTCCATACCAACTTTCCCATGCTCATCTTTCAACATGCATATATATATGTTCTTCTTTCTCTTCTCTCCTTTCTCTCTTTTCCTTCTCTCTCTTCTGTGGTCTCTCTCTTTAAGACCTCCTAGTACCTTCTCTCCACCTCTCTTTCTTCTTCTCAACATCTTCTCTACCTTGCTCCACCTCTTTCCCCACTACCTCCCCACCATCTCTTAACTCCATTCTATCTCTTTCTCTCTCTCTACTGCCTCTCTTTCTCTTCCTCTATTCCTTGCATCATGCCTCCACGAATTGCCCACGGCTGTACACTACCTATGCCACCAACTTTTGATGGGCTTCTCTTCCCATCTTAGAAGCATCCTGATAGGTATGCCTTATTCCAAGATCTTCCTATAGATGTGGGTAAGAATTATAATGTAGATGTGTTACAATTCTTCATATTCCTCAAATGTTTGGAGTAGCTTTAAATAAGATTATCAATACAATGTTGTTTCCTGGTGAAGTTTTTGAGGAGGCTGTTAGGCTGCTTTTATTGTAATCTAACTTATTATTTGGAGGATGATGGTAGTTTGGGTGTTGGAATGGAAACTGGCTTTAGTAGTTCAAGTTTTGTTAGATCTCAATTGTATTCATATCTCTATGGCAGAAAGCATGAATTATCACATCGTGATATCTATTGTCTGATAGATGTTGATGACTCTAGGATTAGAATGCCCAGTTCTTTTGATGGAGCTCAATATTTTGAGGAGTTATTTATTGTATCTTATATGGGTCCAAATTTGCATGAACCGTACAATCTATATTCTTTTGATTTGCCTTTTAAGCGTTAGGTTCTTTCTCAGTTCTTCACAAACAATTATGTTTCATGCAAAGCATAATAGACTACTGTGACCAAATAGGATTTATGGCTTATGGTTCATATCTTAAGAGGGAATAAGGTTCATTTCTTTGATATGATGTGCAACACTTTTAAGAATATAACTAATAAGCCTACTCAAGATGTTCTAAGAAGAAGTCGATTGATCGCCCATCTATTAAAGAGCAAAGGTATAGAATTGCTCTGAGACTCGCCCTGTTCAA
Source organism: Combretum micranthum (assembly GCA_024138025.1). Taxonomy (NCBI): domain Eukaryota; kingdom Viridiplantae; phylum Streptophyta; class Magnoliopsida; order Myrtales; family Combretaceae; genus Combretum; species Combretum micranthum. Next base: position 134,511 of record JAMXBD010001817.1, on the reverse strand, counting down.
GTTCCTAATTTCTTCTTCAATATTATTAGTTCAAGGACCTGGAAAAAGGCAAGATGGGCGATGGGTGCATAAGAAGTGTTTAGAACCTTTAGTTAGTAGCGGTGCTTTGCTTCATGATTTAGGTTTAGAAACATATTTTGATGATGATGAGCCTCTAGCTCCACCTTCTAACTCTTTAGCTCCTAGTTCCTTTATATCCTCTCTTCAGGAGCTTTAAGATCATAAGAACTCCAGATTTGAAACCACAGAAAACCATATTTCTAACCTTCGCTCTGATTTCCAATCTTTTAGCTCTAACATTTGAGGATTCATGGATCATTTTTATAGTATTCATCCTTGTCCACCTCCATCCGCTGATCCTCTTACATGTTCTTGTTTTTTTTTTTTTTTGGCACATTTATGTTTGTTTTAAACTTAAAACTTTATGTTTGGACATTTTTGCGACTTTTTGTACTGATTTGATCTACTGATCTTTTTCTTGAATGTCCTACATGCCTATCTTGTATGACTATTTGTCCTGGTTATATTGCCTCATTTTGCTTATTATTTTGTATAAATCTTTTTGATGAGATCAAAGGGGGAGAAATAATGGTATGATTAATAGAGAAATAATGATATGATTAATATTGTGTTTTGATATGCTTTTATTACAATATTGTGGGGGAGCATTTATTGAGGAGGAGTAAATAACAAATAGCTTTTACATAACTGTTTGCCCTTATCAAAATAGCGGAGATTGTTCAAATGAATTATCTTTTATGTGATTTTGATGAAAACAAACACTGATGTAAAAGTTTTTGTAAACACACTTCACTTCTAAGATTTATGATTTATGTAAGGAAAAAAATGTACCTAGAAATCTGTGTTATGCGTGTGTGCGTTGTTTGTTGTGTATATAGGAATTGGATTGGCAAGCCGATGCATATTGGATTGGCTCGAAAGCACAGTTGTGATCAAGTCCAAAATTCAAGGTACGACAAGGCATGGAGTTTGGACTGGCAAGCCAATGGGCCTTTAAATCGACTGTTGTGCACATTTAATATTGTCGTTTGTCAGACGTTATCACCAATAAACATATTTACTTTTGAAGACTATAAATACATGTTCCTTTGAAGATTCAGACAACTTTTGAAAGAGCTTTCATTTACAGAAAAATAAATCAAGAATCCTCTCATAATTACCTTTTTTTTTGTCATTATTTTGTAAATTCTTGTAAGAGAGAGAAAATCATTTTTAGTGCTCTATTCTTAACTTGTAACTTTATAAGAGAGCACGACAAAAAGAGAAGGAAATATCTTATTTCCTGATTGTTGTAACCTGTGTAGTGCTCTAGCTAAATATTTGAGTTTGATATTAATAAAGTATGTGAAGTCCTCTATTGGAGGCGATTATGGATCGTAGAGAGTACAAAGCAAGCTAAACTCTATGTTAAATTTGGGCTTGATTTCTCCTTCCTTATCTCTTTTACTTTCCTTCTTGTACCTTATTATTGCTATATTAATCGTCATTAAAGTTTAATTTAATTATTTGTTTGAAAAATTATTTAATTGTGAATTTAGGTCAAATAATCAATTCACCCTCTCCCCTTGGCCCCCTACCCCACCCCAACACCCCCACTCCTATGTTTTTTCTATTACATTTTCAGAAATGAAGATGTTTGCTTTCTTACAAAATAAATGGAAAATCAAAGAGAATTTGAAAAGGAAAAAGAATGAACTTATCTTTCTCTAGGGCCTTCTTCTCTCTCACTTATCTTCATTTATTATAAACCCTTTAGTTTGTTTGATCTCATCTAGTTGTGATGCATCTTATGAAAGAAAAGAAATTCATTTTCACTAGAAATGCTAGTTTCAATTGTTAACAACACTACTTTGGATATCTAGCATGCACTTTTGTTTGTATGTAGAGAGATTAATGGATATCTAACATTCTAACATGTATCTTTAATGGATCTTGCTTATACACCTAACTTCTATAAGTATAGTGAGGAGCTAAAGAGGCAAGTCTTTTTAAATGGACTAGACGAGCAGCTACATGTGAATGGAAGAATTTGATATAAGGAATTTTTGAGAATTGGTAGAAAGGGCTCGGATTGTTGAAGGAGTGAAAAAGAGAAAGACGTGTGCACTTGAAAAGAAGGTCCACGTTATTGGAAGGAGATTTCATGGAGGCCCAAGTTTTAGCCACCTATCAAAAAGGTTCAAGCCAAACAATAGTTTTAGAGGAATGGCTAATGGGAGAAGGGACACACTAAAGAATATAATTTGCTAGAAATGTCAGGGTGCCCACTACCCAAAAAGATTACCTGAATTGCGAGATAAGTGTTACTTTTGTGGGGACCCCAACCACAAAGTGCCAGAATGTCCAAAGAAAAATATCTTTCATTTGCTTTGTGTGCAGACAAATCGGACACTTTGCTAAAGAATGCTCGCAAAAGAAGAGTGCCCCTACTGGATCATCTGGAAGACCTACTCCAACGAGAATAAGGAATGGAAATGGAAGTGGAAATCATACTGGAACTTCTATGCATGGAATGAGGGTCTACAATTTGGAAGGTCAGTAGAGATGTGGGGACATGGATGATGAAGATGTGGAGTTAGCAGCTCTTGAGGACGAGGACGACTATGGCCATGACTTGGTCACAAGTTAGTGTTAAACTCTTATCAAATGTTTTCTTTAATTCCATAAAAGTATAAATGATCAGTAGATGATAGTTGGATGATTGAGTAAAACTCTAGAAAGTGGAATAAAGAACCCTACGGGTAGTGACGATAAGGAAAAATTCTAAAAGCTTGCCCCTTAGAAATTCAAGGATGCCTTTTCACGGTAGACCTTATAATATTGGAAAGTAAATATGAAGTAACCATAAGAATGACTTGATTATCTTCTGATAAGGATATGGTTGACTACCAAAGTAAGAAAGTAGAGTTTATGGGACAAGAAAGGAAAGAGACATCCGTTGATGAATCTATAAGTTTAAGGAGACATGAGCTGAGTTCATTTAAGTTGATAAAGGATGTTGATGAGGGACTTGGGAGCTATGTTAAGTAGTACAGAGGATGAAAAAGGAGAAACCTGACCTAGACAATATCCCCTTTGTTTCCCCAATGTTTCTCTAAGGTAAGTTACCTAGTGAGAGATCAATTTTGAGAATTGACTTAATTAGGGATACCAAACCTATATTTAAAACACCATACCATATGGTACCCATCAAGTTGAGAAAAACTAAAGAAGCAGCTGCAATATTTATTGGACTAAGAAAGTGATAGGCTAAGTGTTTCACCTTGAGGAGCTCGGTACTCCTTGTAGAGGAAAAGGATAGATCCATGAGTCTATACATAGGCTACCGTGAGCTCAACAAAGCCACTATCAACAACAAGTACTTGTTGCCTTGAACTAGTGATCTCTTTGATCAACTCCAAGGAGCAAGTGTGTCCTTACACATTAGTTTGTGTTTTATATATCACCAGCTAAGGATAAAATAGAAAGACGTGCCGAAAAACCGCTTTTAAGACATGCTACAAGAAACTACGAGTTTCTAGTGATGCCTTTTTAGATTGAAAACACCCTACTGTCCTTGTTACCCCAAAGAGTACCCTAAACGCGACAGTCCACCACACCCGATATTTAAACTTAAGTATGACAACCTTAGTCATCCCATAAGTTTACATATCGAGTGTGAGGTGTACTCACACAACTTTTAGGATCACACTTTGATTCGAGTAGTCTTAAGAAAGCATACATAGCATTAAGAATATAAATCACAACAAGATAAATAGTTAACTTTACAAAAGCCAAGGGGGCATACCCCCGCCAAATAATAGGAGTTTACATCGTTTAGCTCCAATTACATATACTGAATCTACATTAAAGAGATTTTCCTAGAAGTCCACGCCTATACTAGGTCCCGACTTCCTCAAAAGCTCTTTAATCCCATGTGATAACCTGCACAAAGTGTCCTCTCGGAACAACCAAAAATAGGGACGCTGCAACAAAAACTATTGGGGTATAAGCTATTGCTTAGTGAGATTCATTTTCCAAGTAAACATACTCGACCAAGCTAAAATATCTATACAAGCAAGTTATAATTAAGCAACCATATGAATGCACAAGAAATGAGCAAGCAAGCATATAACTTTCCGTAGTCATATGTGAATGGATTTACGCCCTCCATTCAGGGTTTGGGGTAGTTCATAAGTCATGCAACTACAGTTCCAATGTTGGTCCATAAGACATGCAACCATATCCCAATCTTAAGTGGGGTGGTCCATAAGACATGCAACCACAATTTTAATGTTGGTCTATAAGTCATGCAACCATAGTTTCATTATTTGAATGGGGTGGTCCATAAGTCATGCAACCCTAGTCCCATTAATTAAAGACCCGCTGCCTCCCAAATACACCTTTGTCCCACCAAAGGCATACTCGACAATGATATGTGACTCACTACATGATATGCATGTACTTTATTTCATATAATCATGGCATATTAATTAGATAATTTAGAAGTGATCATACAGATTTCAGACACTCCAAATCTATACTAGCTCATACGAGGTTATTGCAACAAAACTTGCCTCGATATACTTATCATTCATTCATGCAAGTTTAGATCACCATTCAATCACAATTTTATCTTTTCTTAAGTCTAATGCCACTACTACTACAAGCACATCCAAGAGCATAATTAATTGAGAAATGAACTCACTTGTCCATGTAGTGAAATCCACTAGTCGTAATAGTCCTCGGGAAGGGGTAACCCGTCCTCCAAGTCACCTAAGTACAAAGAATACCCTCAATGAGTATCTCTTATGAAGTTCTATTAAACTTAACAATTTTATTTACTAAGTTCGTCAATTTTCGCCTAGGTTGAATTCTTAACTTAAAAAGGTCATATCTAACTCATTTTAACTCGGAATTAAGCTTATAATATACCGATTTCTATCTACTTCGAAAGAGCTATCTATTTCCAAAGTTAATTCAAACATTTAAGGTCATTTAGGGGTCGGAAACATACTGTACAGTAGGGTTGCGAAAATCCAAGATTTGAGCCTTTGTGAAAAATTGCCATATCTACTCTATTTAACTACTTAGACCAACTTATTTTAGTCCTAAGCTTGCAAGGAGATTCTCAAAACAAAATTAAGAGATTACACACTTATCTAATCCCAAACATAAAGTTCAAATGAAACTTCTAAAAATCCATTTTCATAAAACCGAAATTTACAAGTTGAAACTCATTGTCTTGTTTTGAGTAATCCCTTTACTAAAACTTACTTAGTTCAATGAAAATAATTTTCCTATATTATTTATCATCAAAGCATTCCATTTTCAATATAAAATACTTGTTTTGAGATCTAAAAGAAGGTTTTCAAAATTGGTCCCCTTAATTACGAATTTCCTCTTTGAAGTTTACAATGAAAACAAGACCTAAATTTTGTCTTTTACAAGCACTTGATTTAAGCAATACTTTTTAGGAAAACTCATTTAAACTTATGAAAATTCATTCCTTAAGATATCTATACCAAGAGCCCTTTATATTTTTGTCTAAATCTTCATTTTAAAGTTGAATGATGGGTTCCAAAAATGGGTCTTGGTCTAGATCCGAATTTTCATAAATTTATTTTGAACATATCTCTTGAGAAAATTCATCAAAACTCATGAAAAACAACCCATTACATATTATATCTTAAGAACCCTTCATTTCTTGAATAAAATCCTCATTTTTGAGTTGGAAAACATGTTTTTATTTTAGATCTTTGTCTTGATCCGAAAATACAATTTTTGTTTTTGAAAATAAACTTTGATTCTTGTAAGATGAAGTCTTGGTGATATACATCCATCAAACCTTCATTTTCTTAACAAAAACTTCCATTTTAAGACTTGGAAGGGGTTTTTAAAATGGTGCCTTGACAAGTTACGAATTTAATTTTTTCATTCAAACTCAAATCTAAGATCCACTCAAAATACAACCATGAACACATAAGAAAAACTTGGTAATAGGCCTTAAACTTCTAGATCTACACATAAACATAACTAAAGCTTGGTAAAATCCTAGATCTACAAGTTATCACCAAAAACAAGAAGATAAACAAGCCTTCAAGATAACAAAAATACTAAGAACAAAAGAGATCTTCATCTAGAGGAGTGTTTCAATTCTTGGCATCATCATCCATAGCTTTTTAAGCTTGTGGAATGTCCTTTGATGCATGAAACATCCATAGTATCATCCTATAACATCTTATGAGAGCTAAAAGAAGATGATTACCTCAAATATTTGCAAGAAAAGTACATGGGGGTATGGAATGGAAATGGTGGAAGCTTGTTTCTTAAGAAGACAAAGCCAAGAAGAAGAGAAAAGAAAGGGAAAAAGAGAGAGGAAAAATGTAGGGTTTGTAAAGGTGAAAGAGAGAAGGAATGAGATGCTTAAATAGAGATGAAAGTGTGATAAATATTGAAAAAAAAATAAAACCAAGCAGCTGCAAGGGGGGGAGGGGGGGGGCTGGCGTGATTTCTATGTGTGGGGGGAGTGTGTGTAGTTTGTTTTTAACTTGTATTTTTGAAAGTGTAACTAGTTGCTTCCATATCTAACTAAAAGAGACTTTAAAATATCAAATAAATAATTAAAAATAAGGAAAAGTGGCTACTTTTTGGGGGATGGTCAGCTACCATCTTGGGGAATTGGAGTGTAAGAAAAAGCAAAAGAAAACATAATAATGTGTAGTAATGATAATGGATGTGTACTTAAGGTATGGGTTGATAAAGTGGCTTTTTGACTAAGAAAATATATAAAATAAATTAAGAAAAATATTTTTATTTAAGTGGCAGAATTTTTATGATTTAAATAAAATAATCAAATAAATTATTTTTAGAAATTTAACAATTAAGTTACCGGTAAGAGTAAAATAAGCTTATATGAGCTATAACTGATATTTTTAAAATCCAAAAAATTATAAACTTGATATTTTTGAAATCCTTATAAAAATACGAGTCTAAAAATATTAAAGATATATTTTAAATTTTCCAAGCCCGGGACATGCTTTCCAAAGCAGTATCCAAACGGGTTCGAAATAAGCCAAAATAAACCAATCTGATATTTTTAATAAATCAAATATTATTACGAACTATTCTAAACATTTTAATTATTTTTCAACTCCTCGATTTACTAACTCGGGTTTGTGGATCTAAACTGTAGGGTTTTACTCAAGATCCGTTGACTTAAGGTCTCTGATAGACTTTCCGGCTTAAGGTTTAGGGCTTAGAAAACAGGGGTTTACAGTCCTCATGGACTTAATGGAACCATGAATATAGAATACTATGAACTCAAAGTGCTAGCAAGAACGAGCATCAGCTTGCCACAAATTAACGATCTCTTTAATTAGCTCCAAGGAACAAGGGTGTTCACACATCGATTTGTGTTTTGAATATCACCAATTAAGGATCCAACTGGAAACGTGCCGAGGACCACCTTCTAAGCCGTTACGGGCATTACAAGTCCCTATGATGCCTTATGGAATGATGAACGCACCTATCACCTTTATGGACTTAAGGACTCAAGTATTTAACAAAGTGTGATAGTCTTCATCGATGACATCCTTGCCTATTCAAAGAACACATAGACAACATGAAAAACATCCACGAATGGTGTTATAAATGTCGAGAGCCCACAAGTTATATGCTGAGTTACCAAAATGTGAATTATGGCTAAATCAAATTTCCTTTTTGGGTCAAGATGCTTCCAATAAAAACATATTGGAGAATCTTGAAAAAGATAAAGGGAGTGGAGGTATGGAAACTGCCTAAGACAATTTATTGGGTCAAGGAGGTTATCATAGGAAGTTATAAAGGACTTTTTCAAGATAGTCAAGCTTTCAACTTGGATAACCCAAAAACGAATAAGTAATTACATGAAAGAACAAAAGGGAACGAAGTTTCTGAAGACTAAAGTGATGATCTATTTTCGCACCAATTGTGATGTCGCCAAATTAAAAGGAGTTCGACATAATGCATAGGAATTGTCACGCCCTATAGGGTAGTCTAAACATAACAGTCCGCCGCAGACTATATAAGACTTGGGATTTGCTATCATAATCATTCCAAAGTCTCGTACAAATGCAAAGCGTACCTTTACGATAATAGAATACATGTACCAATGGAGATAAATAGTTTAATTTGCCATACTATAAGCTTTAGAATATCAACCATGAGTCCACAAAATTAGTTACAAAAGTTCCAGGGGTATTTTCCCACAAAATAATATCAAGTTAAAAAAGAAAAAACAGTCTTTTATAGTCATCCACTAAATATTAAAGTTTCCTATGGAAGTCTATACAATCGAACACAAACTTTTAATGGAAACTCCTAATTCCAGGACTTGCTCGGTAGGATGCCTCAGCCTTAACCATATATAGGAATACTGTAATAAGAAAAAGTTGTGGGGGCGTAAGCTACACTAGCTTAGTGAGTAAATACTTCCATAAAGACTTTTATAACAAATCATTCAATCAAGTTAATTATTCAATCATATGGAATGCATCAACCACATGAACAAAGAATCATATGAGTAGCCGGAAATCATATTTGAATGGATTTACGCCCTTCATTTGGGGTTAGCAGATTAACGAATACTGTGATAATACCGTTGAATTAATTTGCCATTTATGGATCACAGATAACCAACTTATGTCGTTTATGAATCACGATCAACCAACTTTCAGCCGTTTAAGGATCACAGGTAACCAACATATGCTAATGCTCAATCCCTATCGTGAAGTGATTATGTCCATATTAATTTATTCAGCCGAATAATTATTGATATCGATTCTTAGGTGATCAACAAATTCCACAGACAATCACTCATATAGTACTCTAAACAAGCATAAGTTAATCACCTGATTTCGATATTCTTAATACCATTTCTCAACTCATCAGTAAGCATAATAATCCCCCATAATTCCCATCATGCAATTCCATTTTATCTTTTTCCTTATAATCTAATGCAACTAATTGCTACAATCACAAGCAAGAAAAGGATTTAGGAAGTAATACTTGTGTGGGTATGAATCCGGGTGCAACGATCACGTACGTGCCGTGTGACTGTCGCGTTACACGAGACCTAGAGAAACAACACGTGCAAGGATGATCAAGAGAGAATCGTGTAGGGAGGAGGAGTAGGCAATCTCAATAGGCTCTAACACACGTGTAACAGGTGAGGGAGCTATTGAGCATCAACATCACTAAGTACCACAAATATCGTGTGCGTTCTTGAGTAAGTCAAGTAATCGATTCACAAAAATGGAAATTCGGCAGCACAACGGTGTTTGTTCAAATTTTCACCCCCGTCCGAATGAGGTAAGGACTAAGGTATTTATAGAGAATCTAGCTGTCGATGTCATCCGTAAGATGGGACAGATGACCAACGGCCAGGATTAGTCCCTCTCATTATGGATATGGTTGTGGGCTCCCTTATGGACCCAGGCCCATTGAGGCCTTCATAGCAATGTGTGTGAGCCAATTTGAGAAAGGTTGGAATTGGACAGGCCAATTCCAACAGGCCCTAACCCAAGCCTTCCATGCCAAAACTCCCATGATCATCCCAATTGAACTGGACCTAATTCTTTAAGCCCTGTCACATTAGCCCAAAGAATTAAATCCAAATAAGAATAAGGCTCAAGGCCTTTGTAATCAAATTTGTACATTTACATTTTGCCCCCTGACCAAAGTCTTTCGGGTCTTATCGGAAGGATTTGGGCATTAATTAAGCCCTTTCGAATGATAAAAGTCTCATCCAGCGCATGTGCGCTATAACTTAGCTGCACTGCTGCTTAACGTGTTGAAAATTCGTAATGTGAAAGTTTAGCATGGCGCTTCAAAATGATTGAAGTATCTTAGTATGCATACTTGCAACATCATCTAACCATATGCACTGCCTCAATTTAAAATTACATTGCTTTTAAGTAGCTTTGCTTGTGAGCTCATAGCTTATTCCATCTGGTCATGGCTTCCACATCCTTGTTATTCATCATATTGCTTTTGTTGAGTCTGTTTTTCCGCGCCAACAAATCAATCAAGGCAGCCAAATGTTCCTTTCCAAGGTGTATTCCATAGTCATTTTCCATTAAATCCAATATACGAAGTGCTTCAACATCTAGACCTATGTGACTGCACGAGGAAAGTAACCCAAGAAACGTGACATGATTTCGCTTTACACCAGCCTCGACCATCTTCTCAAAGAGAAGCAGTGATTCTTTTTCAAGTCCATATTGAGAAAACCCAATGATCAACGAGTTCTAGGAGACGAGGTCTTTTGCAGGCATCCCCTCAAATAGCAACCTAACAGATCTTGTGTCACTGCACTTACTCTCTTAATAATTGCAAGATCAACACAAGCACTTAGAGCACTGACATATGTAAAGGAAGTAGGACGCATTCCATCTTCAAGCATTCCACAAAATAATCTCAAAGCCTCACCATTTCGGCCGCATTGCACAAAACCCGCAATTAAAGCAGTCCACGAAATGGCATTCTTCTTCGGCATTCTATTGAAAAACCAGCAAGCTTCATCTATTTCACCAGCTCGAGCATAAGCAACCAGTGTGGAAGTCCATGACACAACATCCTTCTCATCCATCTGAGTAAACACACCACGTGCTGCTCCCACTTCACCGAATTTCCCATAACCATCCATCGATGCATTGTAAAATATCCTATTAAACTCCAATGGAATTTTCAACTCCTGGGATATTGCATCCAACCTCCTTCCCACAGCCTCCAAACCAGCCCCACGAACATACTTTGAAACAGGGTTATTAATTCCAACGATTCACATAAGGAGCCCAACCAAGTCGTGCAACTAATGCTTGGAGAAGAGTGATCCATCGAGTTCCCTGGGCAATTTGGAAGTCAATAATGTGGATGCGATCCTTGTCTCTGCATGCTTCTGCAATAGCACCATTAGCAGCCATGTAACCAAACTTGAAGCAGGGGCAAATCTCATACATAATATGCACATAGGAAAGCAAGTCTTTGCTTTTTGGCTCTCCACATCTAAGGGCATGATAATATTTGTTTCAGACATATTCTTTCTTGCCACAAGCCCTTCGATCATGTAAGCTCCCAAATGTTGAAGTGGATTTCCACTAATGGATACTGCACTTCTGGCCTTCTCGATTAGCTTATCAAGCCCAACGAAATTGTTCTCTAAGAGTGTTCTTGCACAAGCAATTAACAAGTGCTTTAAGTAGCTATGTAGAGACAGATCCATTTCTTTAGGTTATTTCTCAATTTCAATGTCTTGATCTATGTGCCTAGACCACATCATGTTGTGAGATTTAGGTTGTATCGCCTGAAAGTTATAGTTCTTCTGGCTCCAAGACATAGATTGTTGCTCTAGTATACATGATGTGAAATTCTTCCCAACATAAGTGCACGGTTCCATAACTTCATCATCCCCCAACAAGAATGCAGGAGGATAATCTTTTCTTAACCAAATTACTCCATGCCATCGATATGGTTGCTACAGGTTCTTGGTAAGTGAATAAGTATCTGCAAAGAACAAGTTATTATCACCTCCTCAAATGTGGCGAAGAGGGCCGTTCTGGTGAATTTCGTGACACATGAAACTTTTGCTCTTCCAACATACCATTTAGACAATTTCCATTATTAAGTTGTGATACGTTATTCAAACCAAACAAGCCCACTGCTCCAAGAGATTCAAACTCCAGTTGCGCTAAAAGTGTACCATAAGCACCATTGTGATCACAAGGATAGAGCATGACAATAAAGGGAAGAGCAGGCCCATTTGGTGACACCATGTTTGGATTCACATTTGGTAGGGGATATATACTATATGCTACATTGGCTGGACCTGCTGGTGCTGCATTAGTCCAGATAGTGTTACTGGTCTGAGAGTTAAAAGAAGGCAAAGAGCTATGTCTATATCAGCTCCATGTTCTTTCTGCCTGTCTATCACCAGCTGTAACTCAATCCGACCTTGAGGCCAGTTTATTCGCCTAATTGCGACGATGACTTCGCTTAGATGCTCTCGATTTCGAGCCTCATTTTCTCATTTCGATTAGAAAAGCTCTTACGCCATCAACATTTCTAATGTTGCACATTCCATGTATCAGTAAATTATAAGTGGCACGAGTCGGGGCATACCCCTAGATTTCATATCATCATGAAGCTTTGTGGCCGAGTCAATTCTACCTTTACTGCAATAGGCTCTTATCATGATATTATAAGAAATAGAATTTAGTTCAACATTCTTAACAATCAACTCATTGAAAAGCTTTTCATCATCCTGAATTTTATCCACCTTGCAGTAACAATTAATCAAAATACTATAATTATAAACATTTGGAGTTAACCCCTTTTTTTCTTCTTTTTTTTTTTTAGCTTTTGCTTTTATCCCAAAGCTTAATAGCTCTGTCCATCTCATCCACATTGCAAAGACCAATAAGCAGCTAGTTGTTAGTATAAATATCCAGCCAAATACCTTTCTTAACCATCTCTTCCCACGACTTAAACCGTTCATCAACTTTTCTTGCCTTATAGCACCCAAATATGAGTGTATCATAGGTGTTCTTTTCCAAAGCCAAGTTTCTGTCTAGTATCTCCTTGAGAAGCCTAGCTACCTCTTCTATGTTATTCATTTCACAAAGTCCTTAACTTAAATATTTCACAATCTCGTGGCCAGAAATCACAGCTTCTATCTAATAGGTCCATCCCAAGTGTTATAGAAATTGAATATATTTGTGAAATGTGGAGCCAATTTTCGGGCTGCTGAACTCTGTATTTGCCAATCTGAAATCAGTTGCACAAAACCTGTACAATTGTATCGTGAATTCACTACCAGCACTGTACAAAACCCATCCTCATTTTTTTGAAAAAACAAATATTGTACAATATTGTACTACTTGTAGAAAATGAAGTCCCTTTCTGCCAACACACATAACTATCAAGGCTGTTACAATATTGTACTACTTGAGACAGTTGTCATAATTTGATAGTTGTAGTACATCATGGTGTAGGGCATGCTCTACTTTATTCCAACATGGGACAAGACAAAATTTGCTTTCTTCCATCATAGTGCGCAGGTTTCCTTGCACCCTCTCAAAAACCCTCACCATCCTTCATCTTTATTTCTTCAAACCTCCTTCTGCTCCGGATTGCTATCCTCTACTCCCCAATGGTCTGCTCTATCAAAAGAATTTAAATTCCAAGTATCCTCAGGTCTAAACCTTAAATTAGGTAGCGATTAGGGTTTTCCTTTTCTTTTTTTTTCTCCTCTGTGTTGTTTGTTTATCGCATCGATCGAGGAAGGATGTCTCGCGAAGAAGAGATTATGATGCGGGACGTAGCCAATGCGGGTATCACTATAACCGATCGCATAGCTCGCGAAGCCACTTCACATGTCGACCTAGAAGAAGCCCTTGAAGCTTCTAGATATGCCAGCCATCCTTATTTTAGTCATCCTAGAAAGTGGCTTCCATCAGTGGAAATAGACGATACATGGGAATTGCCTCTCATACTCATTGAAAGATATAATGCTGCTGGTGGGAAAGGAACGGCTTTATATGGAGTTTTTCCCGAGACTCGTAGAGCGTGGGTATATGTAGATAACTCCCCATTTCTTAGGCGCTTTGACAAGTGGTAAGTCATTAATTTGTTTAGTCTATCAATTCATGCTGTGAGCAAACACTTTTTGTAGTTAGCAGAGTATTCTTCTCATTCAATGATCTGATTATGTGGTAGGAAGTTTGCTAATTCTTTTCAAGTCAATTTCTAAGGAGCTAGCTTCATTCAGAGCATGAAAGAAATAATATGACATGGCTTTTGGAATCGTTGACATTTCAATTGTATTTTATTAAAACCGCTAGAGGACAGACACAGATATATATGGACTATAGGTCCTTGATGGCCATGAAGATAGAAATACACGTTAGAATGATGCCTTCTCATTTAAGTTTTTTTTTTTTTTTTAGTCCCAGATTAAAGGACTTCCAAGGATTCATATCTGTCTTTTTTTTCGATTAGGAATCGCCAATTTTATTTCTTGAAGCTAGTGCATCCACCGACCTATTTTCTTAGGCTCCGTCTTCAACTTCAATGATGCAGTGAATAATAAAATTCACAAGAGTACCTACCACATCTAGGACCATGAAATTTATTTCTTCCATTAAAAAGTTGCTTCCTTCTGCACTGTGATTTTATGAATGATAAAGGAGATGGGACTTCTCAACGTCAGATTTCGTAAAGACATATCTTAGCACATCTAACGTAGCTGCAATATCTAACTCTAATAGGTAATATAGTTCCTTCCTAAGTGAAGGCAGGCGTGACTAAGGAAGACTTCCATGTCTTGGAGGAAAAGCAAGACCAAAAAGGCAGTATTTCAAGTAAACAAGCATCCTGTATCCCAAAGCAACAACACTTTCCCCAGGAGTTGTATGGTAAACTACCAATAGCTCCTCCAAGGGAAATCTATAATCATCCAATCCTTTATTGAAAAGATACACCAAAGCATAATATAATCCATGTTCACGGCATAACTTCACGACCTAATTAAAATCCAACGATAATATATCCATATGGAGAACATACTGCTTAACCCTCTGTAACCACCCTTTGCTGCTATAATGTTCTACTAATGCTTGCATTATCTCAGGAGGTAAAGAGCTCAACATGTCTTTCAATATATATGGCTCTAAAAGTTCCAAGAATGTTTCTCTATGTCGAACCGCCACAAATTTAGAATATATATCATCAAAAAAGGATATCCGTCCTTTTTATATGAACACAAAACTCAACAGCAACACCACCAACGCGAGTGAATTGTTCTTTTTATAATTGTACATGATCCAAAGTCCTCAGAAGGTCAATTACACCATGAGCCTGGCGATCATAAAGTGTCATTGCCATGTTCAAGGAACCCATCCAGTCACCCGCTTTCCTCAATACTTGAATTCTTTCTTTCCATGGAAGGAGACGAGACACAAATAGAAGCCCCTCTTACAGCTACAGTATTGTGATAAGCTTTTTCAGGGTTCCCAAATACATTACCAAAGTAAGTATTGTATGTAATAAGATCATCCCCTCCCAAATTGTCCAATGCAAACGTTGTTTGGTGGATTATAGTCCCATCCCTTGCAAATAAGCCAAGCTGGCCATTCATTGTGAGAGTCACAAGGATCTGATCATCCAACCAATCCACTCCTATGGCTGGGCCATCAAGAGACCACTTTTTGTACACTTTTAATTCGGAGTTGAGCAACTTAGCTACTTGAACTTTTCGATCCCAAGCAATAGCAAGCAAGGCTACTCTCTCATTTGCTGCTGCTTGACAAATATCATCTGATTGAGCTGATTGTTGTTATTGTTGTAATCACTCAACATTCCTCTATTTGGTATGTTGCTTTGGTAAAATACAATAACAGTAGCTCATGTTTATTGGATAGTGTTTGATCATGAGTGTTTTGTTGGTGGACTGCATTGGTGTCTGGTTATGTGCAAAATAGTAAGCTAGATGAGGCAACACTTTCGTGCCCTTTTACTGATCAAAAGGGTGTGGGGAAGATGCAAATGACTCATATGCTTTTGATGGGAGGTGAGTCCGTAAGTGGAACAAATAATGCAGATCTAGGTTGAACTTTTTGCTCATCACCTATTTGGAAGAAGAAAGAAGTGCACGTTTTACTTGTAATATTATCTACCTTCCATATATATATGTACCAGCATCATCAATGACATTTTCGCTCACTAAGCTTTGTTTTATGCAGGGAAACACAAGGTCCAATCACACCACATATTTTCACTTCTTGTGTTGTAACTACCTCAATGTGACATCAAAGTACATTTTCAGGTTCCCCTCTTCATCATGACTAACAATATTTCACGAGAATTTCATGAATTCATTTCTTTGAGACACTCTTGAAGCATGATTACCCCTTTGATCTTTATAAGCACTTGAAGAATGAATTCCACCGTGTTGAATTTGGCTTATGCATACCAAAATAACATGAAAGACTATTTCTAGGCATTTGGCCATTGCATCAAGAAATTGTATATGTGTTTTGTCTTGTTCATTTAATTCCTTGTCTTGTAGAGCCATCATAAGTGGGTTTAGTATTTGTCAAAGAATGTGTGTACTTCTTTATATATATTGTTAGCATGAGTGAAACCTTCCTTATTTGTAAAACTAACTCATCTCATTTTCTTGCGATGCAGGGCTCTAGATTGAAGTGTTGGATCTTCATCACGTATCCTTTTGACTTCGTCTTTGTAGGCATGATTTTCTTGTTTTATGAACTCATATTAATGTCATCAACTATTAATGATTCTTGTGTTCAAGAAGAATACTCAATCTTCAAACATTCCTGTCTATCATCTATTCTATTCATTCACCAAATTACTACGGTGTCTCAGGATATTTAAGACAAAGCTCTTTGTTGTCCGTGTTTCGACCGCATAAATGGTAATCTTGAGACCATACACTGTATGATGACACTCTCAACCGTCCGTGTTCCAAACTTTACGTGACAATCTTGGAACCGCACATTATGTCTGTGTTCCATTCTTCACGTGATGATCTTGGCACCGCACCGCTATGAGAGAGGCTCTCCTCAGTTGTCTGTGTCTCACTCGCCCATGCGATGATCTTGAAACCGCACTACTATAAGAGGGGACTCTTTCTCATCTTGTGTGCCTAGTCATTTAGTGAATGAATGCAATACTTTGGTAGCTACTATACTTGTTGTGTATGTCTCATGCTATGAATTTGAGTTCACAAGTAGTACATATTGTCCTTTAAATCAAGGTTTTGCATAAACAATTTCATCTACTATTTTCATTGTACCAAGACACTTTCTCCTTTTTTTTTCTTTCATTATTTTAGTATCAAACTTGCTTTCTTCACCATCTTGTGGATGAATAATATCATAATAAGTAAATACTCTAAAGTAGACAACTGTCTGGTATGTATCATTGACCTTTACTTCGATAATATGGACAATGATTGATGGTTTCATTTAAAGTATGAATCCTATACCAGCGCTCCTTGAGACTTTGTAACATATCATTGCCCCACTTGCTTTGTATAAATCTAGCACCTATGCTTGTCACAGCTCATAGTGCATGCGATACTTTTTTTTTTTAACTCAAGTTTGGATGTCGTGTCCTACGCTCCTTTGAATTCGCTCGGCCATCATTGCCATACCTTGAAGGAACATATTGACTTTGTTTGAAGACAAGCATTATTTTCATGGAAGCTAGTGTCACATGCACGTACATGTTTTGAGCATATTGCACAAATGAACTTCATGCATCGTTGCATAAGTGAGGATCACGTTCAAACAAACATTTTGCACTTCAAGCATCACAAATGTGCATTGCACATTATTGATTTGTGATAGGCATCTACTCGTGTCTTTCTTTGCTGTAATCTTCTTGGTCATGCAATATTGTCTCCCTTCTTCCTTTCAATATGAGTTGTATCGAATATGTGAAACTGACTAGGACAATAAAATCAACTCATCATCTCTATATCCATTTATATTCTTGATACTCATTTTCGCCTTGGTGATATATCTAGTCATCATGCGCTTTGGAGTAGTAGCTCTCATATGATTGCAACACATGAAAAGACGTAGTAGTAGGATCACTTCAATCCCTTAGACACTTGTAAGTTATTATAGGCATCACAGACAAAGAGCATGTCTAGATAACAAGGATTGTCATTGAAACACAACACTTAGTTTTAAAACATGCTTTTTTTTTTTGTGATCATACGCGCTTAGGAGCAAAGCTTCAACCAAGCAGCAATATTATCTAATATAAAAGATGAGTGGAATTATCATGTGCATTGAAGTAGCACTGCTACTTCCTCGCAATGATGTTTAGACAATCCATTTAAGGAAAATGAACATTCACGCTTATGCAGCGATAGTAGCATTCATTATCAATCGCGCTCATGCAGCGACGGTAGCATTTGTTATCAATCGCGCTCATGCAGCGATAGTGACATTTGTTATCAATCGCGCTCATGCTGCGATAGCATTTGTTATCGATAAATTTTTATTAGTCAAGGGGGTATTTCCCACTACTCAACTATATAGTACTTGTGTAGAATACCATATGCCAAGGATTACTTGGCTCAATAGGGGTTGTCAAGGGGATTATCTCCACTACTTGACAACTAGAAATACCAAGAAGAAAGCGGTGATGAGCTATCAACATCGTGCGCCTGGGAGCTAAGCTCTGACCGTCAGCAACGATGTCTAAATCAAATGTTATATTTGTTATTGTTTTTCTTTCATTACTAAAGGGTAATCTTACTCAATTTGATGTCGATCCCCTTTTTTTTTAAACTAGCTTTGCGGCTAAGAAGATTAGTTTCTTACTTTGCAGCGACAATAGCGATGAAAAGGAAAATAAGTGATCACCATCATATTTTCACGAACAATACTGACTGATTGAGTAATACAGTTCATTCATTAGGTAAAAGCATCTAATGCTTTGTTTACACAGAAACAAAAGGGAAATGAGTGAGATATGATAATAACACTCTTGGTCATAAACAGCTCTTTCTTCAATTCATGCACTGCTTTACATTTCCATCCTATCATAAGCCTTCTTGTGTTTCTTTACACCTCCACGACAACCACGCTTCTTTCTTTTTTAAATTCTCGAGTCTTAATTTCTTCTCCTGTGGGTAGTGATTCCGTGGGATTCCACTAAAGTCATATCTGCTTCATTTTCATGTTCATAGAAAAAGGTAGCTTCAGCAAAGTGGAGTTCATTACGATTGAATGGATTCTTTGTCGCATGGATTAGGATATCACTTCCACTCCAATGACCTTTCATGCACTGATGTTGTGTTGAGGGTATCATGTTGTACTCGTGCAGCCATGTCCTTCCTATGAGAAGGTGATAGGACACCGGTGCATCAATTACATGAAATGTAGCAAGGCCATGAATGGGCCCAACTTTAAAACTTGCTTTGACATAACCCATTGTCATTGTAGAAGATTCGATAAAACTATTCACTGCGATGGGATGCTTCATCAAGTATCGGATATCTATTCTTGCAGCTTTGAAAGTAGACATGGGCATGATATTGAGTGAGGATCCATTATCGATAAATGTCCTCTTGATGGGGTAACCATTGAGTATACTCTCTACATACAAAGGACGATTGTGATTGAAGTTCTTCAAGTGTGCATCAGTTCTAGTAAATGTAATTGCATAATCCCTTGTAGAGACCACTCCTTTCTTAGGTTGAACTATGTCGCATCCACTATAATGACCTTGCGCAATTTGGTTAAGTACAGTCGTTGCTGCAAATCGTGCATGATCATCAAATCCAAGGAGATCAAAGAAATTCTTAAAATTTGAAGTCTTTAGTAAAGTAAAGATGACATTATCATCCCCATGAGTTTCAATTTTGAGTGTATTGTCATTTTCTTCATGTCCCCAACTAGCTGTGTGTCTGTTGACTCCATTATAGTAGGATCATGGGTAATGGCATTCACAGCACCACGTTGATTGCCATGAGCTGGAAGTGGGTTATTCCTGACATCATTATTCTCGATGATAAGTTCACCATTCTCAACTCTTTCATTAAAGATCCTCTTCAAAGTAAAACAATCCTTAGTAGGATGCCCCACAATCCTGTGAAATCTACAAAATTTAGGATTATTTTTTTCTTCCTGAGTTGGCAAACGTTCTACTCTTGGGAGTTTGAGATTTCCATCTCTTAACCACTGATCTAGCACAGCGTACACCTTTCCCATTGAGCAAGGATATGTTTGTGCTTCTTTTGCCCTCTCACCCTTGGGCTTCTCAACTCTTGGTTTCTTCCCTTCTTTGAAATCTTCACTTTGAGCCAAATTCACCGATGGTTCTCTCTTGTTAAACTTCACTTCCTCCTCTTGTCGTGCAACGAATTATTGGTCCTTCGCGCATTCTCAACCAAAGTGGAGAATGAGGCTAAGAAGATTTTCTAATGCACGCGTACTCAGTAAACATGCCTTGGATACAAATTTTCACTAGCTCTCTTTCATCACATATGTCTTGGATGTCTAGTGAACGCTCCCTGAAGCGCTCAATATAATCCATCAAGTCTTCCTTGGGCTTTTGACGGATTCGTCCCATATCAGTCAAGGTCACTCGTTCTTGTGTGGAGAAATTTCTCTAGGAACATTTTGCACATGGTTGCCCATGAATCTACAGATCCAGGGGGAAGATTGACGTACCAAGTGTACGCTTTCTCTGTGAGGGACTTAGAAAATTCTTTCAACTTTAAATCATCATCAAATCCATAAACCTCTAGTGTTTCAATGAACTTCAACAAATGTTCCTTGGCACTTCCCTTTTTACCATTGAATAGCATGAATTTGGGACTCACATAGTCCTGAGGGTATGGCTTAGCAGCAATACGTTGATTGTATGGGAGCTTGAGATCCAATACTCCCACATCAGACTTAGCTTGTATTTCCCTTAGGTACATGTCCAGATCTTCCTTCGTGACGAAAGTACCTTTAGGAGTTGAAGTAGTAACTTCAACTGGTGTAGCTGGAGTGGCCGTTTGGAGTAAAGTTGCATTGGGTTGAACAGTGGGTCCACCAATGACAATTGGTGGTGTAGCCTGTGAGGATGAAGATCCTCCAAGTTGAGCATGTAATGCAGGCTGGGAAGTTGATGGTGTTCCAAGTTGAATTCCAGTATTCATTACCTGAGGTGCAAGCGGTTGTGTGATTACAGGCTCTAATGGAGGGATTTGCTCTCCAACTCTGGTAGGATCTTGTTCAGGAATAGAGTAGGATTAGCAGGTGGAGCAACTTGAGGTGCCTGAGAAGCGCGTTGTTGCGCAACAACAACAGGGGTCGACGAAGTCGCACCTTGTTGCGTGGCAGCAATAGCAGCTATTCCAGGCAGGTACTGAGCAAATATTGTCATGAATTGTTGGAATTGTTTTGCAGACTCTTGCATTGATTGATTGACTTGCTTGGTATTTTCTTGCACAGCACGCAAGATCGCAGCATTGTCGATTTGAGCACCAGTAGGTTGGTTCACATCCTCAAGTGCTGGCATGTCATGTTCAGTACCTCGGATTAACATTAGTTCTTGAGTGTACCTCAGTGGGATCGGTAGGTCTCTTCTTGGAGGTGCCATCACACAAGTGTTGATTTCCCTTCCCCAGTGGAGTCGCCAAAAATGTGTGGGTATGAATCCGGTGCAATCACGTGCGTGTCGCGTGACTATCGCGCTACACGCGTGACCTAGGAAACAACACGTGAAGGATGATCAAGAGGAATCGTGTAGGGAGGAGGAGTAGGCAATCTCAATAGGCTCTAACACACGTGTGACAGGCGAGGGAGCTATTGAGCATCAACCTCACTAAGTACCACGAATATCGTGTGCGTTCTTGAGTGAGTCAAGTAATCGATTCACAAAAATGGAAATCCGCAGCACAACGGTGTTTGTCCAAGATTTCACCGTCCAAATGAGGTAAGGACTAAGGTATTTATAGAGAATCTAGCTGTCGATGTCGTGTAAGAGACAGACGACCAACGGCCGGATGAGTCCCCTCATTATGGATATGGTTGTGGGCTCCCTTATGGACCCAGCCCATTGAGGCCTTCATAGCAATGTGTGTGAGCCAATTTGAGAAAGGTTGGAATTGGGTAGGCCAATTCCAACGGGCCCTACCAAGCCTTCCATGCCAAAACTCCCATGATCATCCCAAGTGAACTGGACCTAATTCTTTAAGCCCTGTCATATTAGCCAAAGAATTAAATCCAAATAAGAATAAGGTTCAAGGCCTTTGTAATTAAATTTGTACATCTACAATACTCACTCTACCATTGGTCGTCGGTCTCTTTGTAATAGTAATATGGTGGTAATGAATCCCCGGGATCCAAGTCACCTAAACGAAAAAAATACCCAAATGAGTATTTCAACTCATACTTACTCCATTTTATTTCATAAAAACTATTAAGTTAGTAATTTTCATCATTAGTGGAAATTCCAACTTAAAACAACCATAACTTGTCATTTTAACTCGAAATTTCGCAAATTATATACCGATTGTCATGCCCCAAAGGGTACCCTAAACGTGACAGTTCGCCACATATAATATCAAGACTTAAGAATGATTACCTCAGTCATGTGAAAACCTTAGTATTATATGTAAAGCGTCTAGCACGGCAATAGGAGACGCTTTTGGGAAGCATAGTTTAAGCAAGTAAAGATGAACATACAAGAATCCAGAAATAAAATATATTATATCATTAATAACCAAAGGTCTATTACATGATTTCTTAGGGGGCATTCCCCTGTTAATCCCAAAGATCGTGATAGTCTTTACAACATCCAAATACTATATTAAAGATTTCAAAGGAATTCTAATCTAAGTCTTCAAGTAGATTTCCCCTAAAAGCTTCAATAGAAAAACTTACACGGATATGGGGAGATCCCAAGCACAAAATAGGTGTTCCTGAGAATACAAATATCTATAGGGGTGTAAGCTTATGGGCTTAGTGAGTAAATTCCAAAAAGCCATACTCAAAGTAAATTATCAATCAAGTTTATTAGTCAAGCAAATGAAATGCAACAACCACGTGAGCATACAAGACATATGACTTTTCGGGAATCATATGTTGAATGAATTACGCCCTTCATTCAAGGTTGGGTATTCAGGCCAATTACAGCCACAACTTTTAAAACACTTTTATAGTTCTTACAGGCTTCTATACGCCATCAAAAACTTATAGTATTTACGGGCTCCTACTAGCCACCAATTCACGTAGTTCTTACTGGCTCTTACTCGCCACTTACATGATATACCAGTTATGTCTACTACCATTATTATATACTTGCCCCACCAATTGTATAGTAGTGAATGCAATGTGGCTCAACATATGAAGTGCATGAACAATTTCTTAATTAAAGTCTAGGTAGTTATATTTAGCTTCTTTCAAGTGGAGCAACCAATTTCAAACACTCCAAGATATTAATGTACATAAAACTTTATTACAAACACAAACGAGTTTCGATATACTTAACATACTTTCAACATATCATACAACTTCCATTTGATTTTTGCCTAAATTCTAGTGCAACTAATTTTTACAAGCACAATCAAGAGTATGAAAAATAACGGGAAGTAAACTCACTCAGCCATGATGACACATTTCTTGAAATGGATGAGTCGTTCAGGATTTCCACTAATCGTAGTAATCTTCGGGGTATGAACAATCCTCCTCGAGATTATTTAATTAAGAAGAATACCCAAAATGAGTATTTCATGCAGTTTCTCTTCTTGAAGATTCTAAACTTTTCTTCAAAATGGCAGTAAAATCTTATAAGAGGAAATTTCAACTTAAAATGACCATAACTTGCTCATTTTAACTCGGTATTTCGCATATAATATATCGTTTTCTACCTACTCGAAAATATATATGCATTTCTAAGCTTATTTTCATAAAACTAAGTCGTTTGGGTCCCGAAAAGGCAGCGACCAGATTTACCACGAATTTGTAAAAACTTGATTTCTTCCTTTTATCAAAAGCTCACTTGAAGAGATAGATTTTCCAAATATTTTTGTAAGCTTTTTGAAAGGTATAAACATATATGTATTGAATCATAACAATGTATGAAGTAAATAAAGTTGTCTCAATTTATGAAAAAAATAAAGTTTTGAATGATTTTGAACTTGAGAATTTTCGAAATATTCATTTTACTTTGAAAAGATTTTGAGTTACTTGATATGAGTATTTCTTTTTCTAATTTAATTTCTTGTAATTGTTCTAAATTTCTAAAGAATGATTTTTATTTTTTCTAAGCTTAGATTCCAACAACTTTTAAAAGTAATAACAATTTCATAAAAGAATATTTTTTGTTTCACTTTGTAAACAAGTGTTTAAATGTTGGTTATTCCTAAATCTGAATTTTATAAAAATGGTTTTTTTTAGTTATTTCCTTAAGGAAAACTAGTTTGATACTTTAAAATTAAAGGCTCCATTATTCCTTTCCCCTAAGGACTCCATTTCCTTAATAAAACTTCCATTTTTAGTTTAAAAAATAGGTGTTTACATATCCTCTTTTCCTAGTTACGAATTTCATGTAACTATCCTAAGATCTAAATTTTCTATCTTGTAAATATTTCTTATTTGACAAATTTCTCTTAGTAGATCTATCATCAAGTTATTAAGATCATCTCTTAGTGATACCTATTCCATAAGCCCTTCATTTTTCACATAAAAATTATGTTTTGGAGTTGAAAAATGGGTTTTCAAAATACAACTCTTTTTCCATCTGAATTTACAAAAGTTCATTTTGATGAAACAAAATTTGTTCTTGAGCTTTTTGGTTCATCTTCATAATTATCCTAACTTATAGAAATAATAAATCATTCATTTACATAAGACAAAAATCTTTATGACCATTCATTCATCTTTAACATAATAAATGCATGAGATCTCCAATATCATGTAAAAGAATAAATGTCTAAAAACTAGATCTAAGTATAATGGTCATGTTAAATGCATGAAATGAAGTATACTACTTATGACAATAATGTAGTAGCAAGATTCCTATATGAAACCATCACTACATGAACATATGTTATGATCATGATAAAAATATAAGCTCTAATCACAAGATCCACAACTTGTGATGGTTTGATCATCATGTTATAGTGGTTTCATGTCCCTAGCATGAAACTCATAGGGATTTTTATGAATCCACACATGAATGATCTAGCCATTATATGTCTTTGTGGTAGTAAAGTTTAGATCTATACCTATTTGGTGTTTGAAACAAGGAAACATGAAGAAAAATTTATTGTGTGAGTGTGTGTAGGGAAGGGAGTGTCACGGCACACTAGAGAGAAAAGAGAGAGAGTTTGTAAAATTTGCAAAAGTGAAAATGAAGAAAGAGAATGAAGGCATAAAAGAATATATACAGTGAGAGTTATTAGGGTTTTGTATGATTAAATAAAAGAAGAAAAATAACACAAATTGAGAGGAAAAAAGGAGGGGGTGCGATAGCCATAGAGGGGAGGGGAGAGAGAGAGAGAGAGAGTTTTGTAATTTTTCAAATTAAATTTGTGTAATAAAATGTATTGGAAAAGTAAATGTAAGGAATATGGTGTAATAAGGTAAGGTTAGCTTGTAACGATGTAAGAGAAGGGATATGGCTTGTGAGTGTGAGTGGGGTATGGGCTTGTACTTGTGAATGTAATGAATAGTAGATTAGACAATTAAATTACTGGTTAGTAAAGAAAATACGATATAAAGGCTATAATTGTAATTTTTATAAACCAAAAAATTATAATAATTATATTTTTGAATTCCTTATAAAATTCCAGTCTTAATGAGTATTCCGGAATATTTTTCTAATTTCGACTCTCGAGGGCCGGTTTTTCGAAACGGATCCCGGTTGGATTCGAAACAGATAATTTCCCGAAACTGATCTTTTATCAACTTATTCTCACAAGCTCTATGGTTTTATTCTTGATGGAGCTGGACTTAGGGTTTCTAGGTTTCTTTCTAACCCTAGCTATTTCGGTTTAGGGTTTCGGTTTCTGATTCGGTTCTCGAAGTCACGCTTGGTTACAAAGAAAATCGAGGCTTACAGGAACACATCGGGAAATGGTCTCAAATGTGTGCTAATGCAAGATGGAAGGAGTAATTGCTTACCCTTCTCCACAATTGAGACCGTAAGAACAGAATTATTCAACACATTATTAGAGCTAGTCATGGTAAAGTTTGCTTTCTAATGGAAATATTATCTGAACGATCAAGGATAAAGAATTTATATTGGTCACCAGAGCCTTCAGCGCTTGTTCATGCCAGAGGAGCTAAACAACGTGGTAGAAGAAATGGTAAAGAGTTCATAAGGGACTGCGATCTTGGAATAAGCTATTGTGCAAAAGAGAATGAATGTAGTAACCAATGCTCTAAGCTGAAAGAACAGAAAAAGCGTAGGACCGATAAAAGAGTTGGACGGATTAGAAGTGATAGGTTCTTAAAATTAAAGTCGGGAATCATGTGAACATTAAAGGTAAATTCCATTGGAGGAATATTGAACCCTTTAAAGAACTTGGGAATGCACTACGAGTTAAGTATAGAAGCCAAGTTTTGAGGAAAAAACTTTTTTTAAGGGGGTTAGGTTGTAAACCCCTCAATTTCTAAAGTAAAGTTGGAATAAACACTAACCCTAATCAAACTAGAATTTCAAAAGTCAACTATGATCAAGATAAACTAGTAGTTTCAACTCCAGCAATCCCGTGCTCGAAACCTGAGGAAAATAGAAATAAGCTAATGGTGGAATATAACCCATAATGATATGAGGAAGCCTAAAAAGATCATATTTGCCCCAAAAATCATTCGTTTTGAACTCGAACGGAATCAGTTTCAGAAAATATATGCCCCGATGCTCGGGATAGTAAAAACATTCTGAAAATACCCTAAAACTCATAATTATATAAGGATTTCAAAAAGATCAGCTATGTAATTTTTTGGTAACTAAAAATATCATATATAGCACGTTTACGCGTATTTTCTTTACTACCAGTATTTTAACTATCTAGTTACTATTCATTACTATTTCACTTTCTCTACTTTTTCTTATAACCTATTCTTATACTCTACCATACTTATTTGTTACAATTTACCTTTCTCATATAACTTTATTTACATCATATTTTACAAATTATTACTTTTCATTGCAAAAACACAAAACAAATCAACTCACTCTCCCTCCTTCCTCTACATGTACCGCCGGCTCTCTCTCTCTCTCTTCTCTAATATTTTTCTTTTTCAATTTATTTTATTACATCTAATTTTCACTTCAAAACTCTATAAATACCCTTTCGCTCCTTCACACTTTATACATACTTCTCAAACCTTAACAAAACTGTACCAAATTTTCCTTTCAACTTCTCTCTCTAACAATTCTCTCAAACACTCTCTACCATTCACCACTCTTCAAGAAAACAAAATAAACAATCACACTACTCATTTGTCTTTTTCAAATTCTCCATTAAACCTTTGATAAAAATTCTTACCAATATTAATTTACCATGTCATATAGCTTAACATAACCATGGTGTGTGCTTCCTAAACATATAAGTGTTATGAAAGCAACACAATGTTCATGTTTTATTCTTGTTCATGAACAAATCTCATTTTATTATTGTATTGTTTTATTATTATTGTTATATTATTAAGTTGTTATTCTAATCTAACTCCTGTATGTTAATAAATATATCTATGTATATATTTTTCTTAGAGCATATAAGCTCACTAACATAATATTTATTTATTTATGCATTGCAATTTATTTATTTACTCACTTCATGCAATTTATTAAGACTAGTTATTCTAATATTAGACTTGTCCTCATCAAGTCAAAATAATCTTCTTCTTTTTTAGGACTTGTCCATAATCTAAGTCTAGGGAGTCTTGACTTAAATCTAAGACTCCCATGATTTTTCTTATTTCTTTTTCTTGCTTTTCTTTATAGGACTAGTCTATTCTTAGTCCAGCAAGTCTTGATTTAAGCAAAGACTTCCCAATACTTGACATTTACTTATTTGTTATTTAATTTCTTATGCCTTTTATATTTCTATGTGAGTTATTTTGTAACTATATGTTCATATTCATGCATGGCCATAACATTGTTGTCTTAATAACATTTCCCGGAAATAAGATAAGCTTTTTTTTAAATAAAATTTAACTAAATTTCCAATAAACATGATTTTGTTATTTAGGAAAAGAAATTCCCATTTAAAACTTAGGATGATGGGGTTATAAAAATATTCAAGACAACAAAATAAATTATTTTCTTACACATAGAATAAGATTAGACTCCCAGGAAAAAGAAAAGTGATTTTTGAAACACTTAGGAAATTTTCATTAAAAAATTAGGATTAGGTTACAATAAAAATTCTATTAAAAATTTAGACAAGTCCATCACAAATTTTTAGGGTTGTTATTATCATAGATTTCTTTAAGATTTAACTTAGTAGTTTCATTACACACTCTCTTTTCAAGCTACTAAAATAAAATTTATTTTTAAGCCTTAATATTGATGATTCCTCACTATGCAAATTTTTCTTAAAAACTTATTTATAAGGTTTATACTAACACATTAACCAATACTAAGAACAAGACAAGCTTTTCAAGTCAAGTTAAAAATCAACTCACCAGTTAAGAGTTCATTTAAGAAGTAAAGTTTATAGATAACTTAAAGAACCAAAGTTTTGAAAGTAAATTATTTTTGAAAGATTAAGAAAATATAGTGATGATACGGAAAGCATTCAATTGTAGTAACACAGGAATTTTAGTTTTTCTTGCAATGAATTAAAAGGGATTTTTATGAACTTCAACTTTTCAAACTTCTAAAACAATTGTTTCATGAAAAGCATACATATAATAGAAGCCTACATATTTATTTAAAAAAGGTCTTTCAACTATATAAATATTTATGTGCTTGATATGGTATTTTTAGGTGAAGTAAAACTTGGAAAAATTGTGTTTTCAAAGGTTAGGATTTTCGTATGGAATCTGTACCGACCTGTTTTCAAACTCAAATGGATTTTAATGTTAAAAATAACCTTAGAAATAGATAAATCTTTTCGAGCAGATAGAAAACGACATAAATATGTGAAATTCCGAGTTAAAACGAGTAAGTTATGGCCATTTTAAGTTGGAATTTCCTTCTATCCGAATTTTATCGCAAATACTAGAATAGAATTAGAAAGTTCAAGTAGAACTCCCACGAAATACTCATTTTGGGTATTTCTTTCATTTGGTTAACAAAGCTTTAGAGGATCCGTATTCAAAGGACTATTACGAGTAAAGAGTTTTGGCAAGGATTACTGAGTGAGTTTATCTCTTACTTTTACGTACTTGTTTGTGCTTATAGCTAAAAGCACTAGAAATAGGATAAAGATGAAAATGGAATATGCATGATAATATTGGTTGAAAGTATTCTAAGCATATCAAGACATGAATTATTGTTAATTAAATTACATTTTATTATCACAATGGAGTGTTTGTAAATTCTATGATAGCGTTTAAATTACCTTAATCACATATTAAGAGTTATATTAATTGATCCATGCATATCATGTAGTGAGTCACATTACATTAGCTACTATGCCTAATGAGATAAGGGTATAGTAGTGAGGTTCGCGACAATCCGCAAGTCTAAAAGGATGGGCAAATAAGAGCCCAAAAGAACTATTTCAAGATAAAGTAAATAGGAGTCTCAAATAAACTACGTCATCGGATTCCAAAGATGGGTTTTAAAGAGCGTAAAATACCTAACCCCAATGAAGGGGTAAATCCATTCAATCAAATGGTTTTCGGTAGATCATATGCATTGCCTGCTCATGTGTTTGACGCATTTCATATGCCTATCTAAAACTTCTTTGATTTTCTTGATACGAGTACAATAATCAAGGAATATTCTCACTAAGTCAATTGAGCTTATACCCTAACAATTTTTGTTAACACAACTGATATATTTTTTGCCCGAGGAGTCCATATATCCGAGTGGAATTATGTTTTTGAGAAGCTTTTGGAGGAAATCTTTTTGAAATCTTAGAATAGATTTCCTTTAAAATATTTAGTTATAGCATGGTTTCTTTTTTTGTAAAACTAAGATGATATTTTGGTCTTTGGAGAATTACTGGGGGAATGCCCCTAAGATGATGTAAAGACCATATTCCTATAATTTTGAAGTTAAATATCTAGATTTCTTGCATGCTATATTTACTCTCTTAGACTACATATCCTACCGGTGTCTCTTACTCTGTGATGGACACCTTACATATGGTGTCGAAGCTTTCAAATGACTTCGAGAAGTCATTCTTGAGTTTTAATATCGTATGTGGCGGATTGCCACGTCTAGGGTACCTTTGGGGACATGACAATTATGAATTTCATTTTTAGTCGCTCATAAAGGCTTGGCAAAGCGTTATCCACAAAAACTTTTCAATTGAAAATTGTTAGGGCTAATGGTTGAAATATTTTTATAGGCCCATATCTATTAGTTGCATATTCTTTTTAAAGGTTATTTTTTTTTTCCAACTTATTATTATTTCACCATTTAAAAAGGTAAAAAAAATGATCTTGTTTTCTTACAGTTTTGAAATGTTATCTAATGTCTATCTATTATTATGTTTACAACAGCAAAGAGTATTCAACTCCACATACTATAATATGTACTTTCAATTGCTTTCTTTACAATCTACTATAATCCATCCCTCTCCTTATGAATCTCTCTTTGTAAGTCTCTCTCACTCTCTTAACCTATTTCTTCTCTTTTTCTTTAATTATTTTTATTTTTTTATATTTTTTATATTCATTAAGTGTTTTTTTTTTTTTTGTTTACTTTTGTAATCAATAATCATGTAATTTTAGAGGATTCAATTTAAACATATTAATTCTACATTTATTTTTGTATGTGTAACACAAGTATATCATGAGATATGTCATGCTTGAAATGAAGACAGGGTATATCCATCTAATAATGCTTAACATTATATTCAAGAGTATCCATAAATAAATCATTTATTATGATCATTTTCTAACAAATTTTAACTTTTGAAATCATATAATAAGATTTAGAAAACAATTAAGTAAACATCGAAAATTTAAATCATCACTAATATTTTTCAAAAGAGCTACTCTTGTGAGTAGATCATCATACATATTTACATATTAGTACCAACCATGGGTACTTCAAAAATATAAAGAGTTTAATCTCTCAAAACATTAAAATAAGTCCAGTATATTAAATTCTAGTCCAAAGGCTTCAAGATAAACCTTTAACAAAATACAAGTTTGAAAGGTACAAACAAATTCTTAACAAAATATAAATTCTTGATATCCATGGGTTCTAGCTATCCCACTCATCAAGAAAGTCCTCAAAATCCATTTATCCATATAATTATTAGCATCATCACCTGGAAAAGGAATAATGGTGAGCCAAAACCCAATACAATAGTAACATAAGCACACACAAGATGATCATACACACTTAATCTAATGCAATCTAAGAATCAATCATTTATCTCTTAAGTTTTAAGTATAACAAAACATCAATGAGGCAATCACACTCTAAACAACACGCTTTTGGAAATCTGGGGATCCTGAGTAGTAGCAACTACTTAAGGGGTTAATATAAGTAGCCTGAATACTTATACCTCGCATCTGACCATCTAAAGAATAGCTTCATCTAAGGTTCACAACCATTATGCATCTCTACTTATCTTAGTTCATAATATAATACGGCTCAACCAAACCCATAAACGAGAACCATACTATATTACTTCTCTCTGAGCTTAAGTATACATTATATCGATACCGTTTGCCCTATTGACTACCCATTGAGCCACTTCGATATACCACACATGAGTAGGGTTGGCCTAAGCGCTTAACTACTATATCGACATCGCTAAGCAAGCTTGGCGCTTCCTGGATTGGATTCAATGACCAAGTATAAGCAACAAGCAATTATTAAGTCATCTTTAAATATTAGTTTATTTATAATGTCTATCCTGGAGCACATCACACATGTCACTGCATGCCTGGATAAATACTTGATGTATCTTGCAACAAATCAAAAGATAGGAACAATCAAGTAGAGATATTTGTTTAAAAGAATTCATTTCATATTAGATTCAAATATCAACCCACTTAACTAACTACTTATTTAAATTAAAGATATTATATAGCTTAACATATGCTTAAATTAAAACTCAATTTAGTATTCATATATATAGATATATATTATTTTATCATTATTTTTTTTTATGAACAATGTTAGGAGATCTATTACGGACATGATAGAGGTCACAAGCAAGATCGTGCTTATGATGGAGGCCGTGATTCTCATCACATGCACCATTATGCCCATGATCAAGGGTGTTTTAAGTGTTGAAAAACACACAGAGGATATCACACTCGCTATCACGGCTATGATCTAGTCGCAACCGTGATTGAGTTATAAAAATCATGCTGAGGAGATCATAGTCTTGACCATGCCCATGATCTAGCCAAGATAAATCCTCTAAGAGGATAATGCGCTTCATCACACCCACGATCAACCGGGTATTGATATAAATGTTCTTTACTTCAAAATTTTTAAAATTTTACATCATCTAACTTGCTAATATGATCTATTTTTAGTAGAAACATTTCAATATCAACATATAAACTTAATATTAAGCATTATATACTCATTACGCATGCATATACTTAATACACATATCTAATAACCTTATTAAGTAAACAAAAGTTATCATTAAATGTGTTCAAGTACTAACTATCAACCTTATCACTAAAGCTTTACTTATCTAACACTAATATCATTAATAACCTTACTTTCCACAAAATCTCAATATGAAAGTAAGTAAATTCACCTATCTTACAAAACACACATGATAAACTGTATTACTCCTCTTTTATGTCATAGAAGCTTATTTAAGCCTAAACTTAACCAAATTCTTAGCTCTAAACTTCAAACTTGTCTAAAAATTCATTAGAATAGAGATTTTTTTTATGGAAGAAACAAGCAAAGAAATGATTAGAGAACATAAGTAATACTTTACCTAAATTAGGCTTAACTTGAAAGTAGTAACTTGAGGGTATTTTCATGAACTTTAGAAGAAAATTTTGATGAAAATGGGGGGGGGTTTTAACTTCCAAAATGGCACCTACTAATAGGTGCCTTTTGGGGATAATTTTGTGTAAATTAGTAAGATAGATATCCAAAAAATAACTTTGACTTTTTAGAACTTTGTAATTATCTACTCTAATACAACTATTTGGTGCATGTGAGAGCATGTAAAGGTTAGAGGCTATGGGTCATGGGTTTTTAGGCTTATTTGAAGAATAGGGCTTAAGTTTTAAATTTGCATAAAGAAATGGGCCCAGTGATTTTGAAATTAAAGAAACAAGAAGATAAATGGGCATAAGGCTTTAGCTAGTTTTGGGCTATGAATATATTTGCATCGATAGACTTCTTAAAATAAATTGTCTTGAAAATTCTAATGATTTAAGCATTGAAATTTAGAAATCCAAGTTCAAATGAAATTTTGAAAATGAAAAGAATAGATAGATAAATTGAAATTAATAATTAGAACATAAAATCTCTATTGTCAAATTATTCATTCTACCAAATTCCTTATGCTTAGCTACCTAATTATGTATTAATGTTTACATATTTCTACCATCAAAGCTATTCACAAATAAATTTCTATATTAATTAACTACTACTATTTACTTATCTAAGTTAGGATATCTAGGTATTTCAACATTAGTTCTTCGAATGTTTTTGTGAGACATTTAGCACTTCTAAATACACAAGAACTTGAGAGAGAAAAATAAAAAGAGAAATTATAAGTATAAACTGATTTCACTCAAATTTCTGGATGTTTTGCAACAGAGAATTTATCTCCTTTATATGCAAGTGGCATGTAAGAAATGAATGATCGAGAATCATTCGATACAATAGTTACAAACTATATACACCTACTACATTCATTTATTGCATTTATTATGGTACAATGAATCTAGAAAATCTAAATTCTATCGGGTTGTTTTGAAAATTTCTAGAACATCCCATTGTTATAGATCTTTCATTAGACTTGAACCTTGGATTTCTTCTTTAATTAGGTCTTAACAAACCTCCAAAGTCTAGTCCCATTTTAAGGGTCCATGACATCCTGCCCCACTCAACATGGCAACATCCCTATCACATCTTCCTTGTGGAACTTCTAAATTTTGTCTTAGAATTTCCATAATGCCTCATTCAGTTTTTAACTTGATTTACTCTTTTGTGATCCCTTCAAAACAACCATATACTTGTGCTTAGGTGGTTAGCCCCGATGTCGCACAATTTGATCATCTATGATATTTGCTACCTCTTTATCATATAATTCTCTATCCTCACATGAAACTCTCAAGGACTCATTTGGTTAGATCATCTTCATCCTTTTGATAGGGCTTCAACATACTTACATGGAACATAGCGATGAAACCTTAGTCTAATTGGTAGCTTTAGGTTGTAAGAGATGCAACCTACCTACTTCACAATCTAGAAAGGTCCCTCATATCTTTGTATTAATCCCTTATGTAGTTGACCCTTGGTTTGTCGAATTAAATGTAGCTTAATGGATACATAATCACTTACCTAATACTTTGGTGATTTTTTTTCATTTTACCCCTAATTTTTTTCATCCTTTTAATGGCTCAATCTAATTGAATTTTTAAGCTAAGTCCTTATTTTCTTATCATTCTTTAGCAAATTTATATGCTAGTGGACTATCCTCTATGTATCTAATGGTGATCATATTGGGAGTCAAGGTTTATTTTCCTAACAATACCAAATGAGCTTTGTCCCATAGATTCATTCTTTTGTAGGTTTAAAGAGAAATGTACCACATATAACAATGTAGCCCACCTTTACTACTTTGCACCTACAAAGTATCTCAAATAGAGTTCTACTAATGCATTAATTCACTTAAGTTTACCCATCTATCTATAGGTAAAGGTTAGTAGAGAAATTTAACTTTGACCCTAGATGCCTAGAATTTTCCTATGAATTCC
Organism: Combretum micranthum; assembly: GCA_024138025.1. Lineage (NCBI taxonomy): Eukaryota > Viridiplantae > Streptophyta > Magnoliopsida > Myrtales > Combretaceae > Combretum > Combretum micranthum. The sequence goes on along the minus strand of JAMXBD010001817.1, from coordinate 99,886 downwards.
TTGACAATCCTTAATACTTCGTTACGTGCCTCAGGAAATAATCATGCGACTTATTAGCAGGACATTTCTTAGTTGTTGGATTGAAAGTAGCATACTTAGAAAATCTATCTACTATAACCATTATTATGTCATGCAAATTGAACTTTGGTAAGCTGATGATAAAGTCCATGGAGACACTCTCTGTCATGACCCTAATAGGAGGCCTAGTAGGTTTGCTCTAAAGTTGTCATATCACATCTGCATCCTATTATTGTTAGTATGTTGTTGTTATTATAGTTATTATTATTTGTTATAATCTAACTTCTATACAATATTATGTATATATATTTCTTTAGAGCATATAAGCTCATTTGTTATTTATTTATTTTTATGCTTTATAATTTATTTACTTATTTCATGCTATTATTAAGACTAGTCTTTCTAGTCTTAGACTTGTCCTTATCAAGTCAAAACAATTTTCTTTCTTTTCTTTTCTTTTCTTTTCCTTTTGGGACTAGTTTATTCTTAGTCCCGAGATACCTTGATGAAGCTAAGGTTCCTCATACTTCACTTTACTATTATGCTCTTATTACATTTATCCTATTATGTTGTTTTCCTCATAGTTACATATTCTCATTCATGCATGAATATGTTGATATTGTCTCTACAACTATGAAAAAGAGTTTTCTTAAGTAAAGAAAAATAAAAAATCTCTTTAAAAATAGATCTTTGTCATGTAAGAAATGATTTTCCCATAAAACACAAAGTTTTATCTTAACAAATCTTTTTCCAAAGTTAGAAAAGCTCATGACAAGTTTCTAATAATAATAGTACATGGGATTTCATCCAAGTATACATAGAGTAAAATATCACATACTCTCTTTTTTTTTTAAAACCAATGAAATAGGAAAGTTTCTTTAAAAATTAATATTGCTAAATCAGTAGTCAATAAAGGTTTTCTTAAACTCATTTATCGAAGTTTTCTACCAACACTCTAAAATACTAAAGTCTAGACAAGTTTTACAAAATTATCAAAGAATAACCTTTCTAAAGATAAGCCTTACTTAGGAAATAAAAATAAATAACTTATAAGATCATTGATATTATTTATCTAAAATGGATCTAACTTTAGAAAAACTTTAGAACACATAACCAAAAAATATTTAGAAAACTATATTTTCTAGCCATTAGAAATAAAGTTGTAGGAATCTTAAAAGATTAAGATTACTTTTTGAAATTTAATTATTCTCAATAACTAAGAAATGGAGTTAAAAGAAGGAAATACTTACTTATGATAATTTAGGAAATTTTCCAAAACAAAACTAATTTCTTTTCAAGTCTTAGCATAATCTCACTTTAAGACACATTATTTTAAAAAATCATTGTTGAGACAATACCACCAAATTCATGCATATAATATGAGTCTATATATATATTCAAAGGATTTTTCAACCAAACAAATATCTATATTTTTGGTACAAAGATTTTTGGATGGAGAAAAGTTTGAAACTTGAGTTTTGAAATCTGGAAATTTAGTATCAATTATGTACGTCACTATTCTGAGACCAAAATGACTTCTTTGATAAAAATAACCTTAGAACTAGATAGATCTTTTCGAGTAGGTAGAAATTGGTATATAATATGCGAAATTCCAAGTTAAAATGAGCAAGTTGTAGCCATTTTAAGTTGGGATTTCCATTCATATGATTTTTTGACGAATTCAATAAGATAGAATTAGAGAATTTGAGTAGACCTTAGATGAAATACTCACTTCGGGTATTTCTTTTGTTTAGGTATTGAGGACCAAGATCTTCTCTTCGCCGAGGATTACTTTGACTCATAGATGATCGCTATAGACGAGTGAGTTTTCTTTTACATTATGTATTCATGCATGTGCCTGTAAAATAGAGTACTAGATGTTAGGAAAAGATAAAATTGATATGCATGTAGGATATCATGAGAGTTTTGTATGTGAATTGCTATGTGCGATCAATGAACGCTAAGTATATCGGAACCCAATATGTGATTGATATAATTGTTTTTATGTATGTGTTGCTATGTATGTAATTATTACTTGATCGCTTTAAATGATTTAATGTCATATCGGAATCCCCATATAATAAATTGCTCATGCATATCACTTAGAATATCATTTCGAAATTTTGCTACTACTCCTCAGCGTGGGATTGGAAGGTAAGCTGCCTAGCTACATCTTGAGGGTTTAAGACGTTCGGAGAATACGATCTCAAGTTATAGCTGAGCCGGATCGATCGCTTTGGGTAAGAAAAGCCTGGGGACTAGTAGTACAGTTCGTTGGAACCCTAAAATGCGCGCAAATTTTAAGGAGGTCGTTTGGGGCCCAATTCAAATCATTCCCTAACCACCGATGGAGGGATAAATCCATCATACATACGAAACAGGATAGTCGTAGTACTATTTGATCATATGGTTGTTGCATTTCATATGTTTATTTAATGAACGTGGTTGAATGCCTGTTATGAGTATTTTTTGCATAAGGAATATCTCACTAAGCTAGTTATGCTTATACCCATATAGACTTTTGATATTGCAGGATTGTATTTCCTATCCGAGACCACCTTAATCATCCGGGTAGAATCTTTTTTTTGGGAAGCTTTTGGAGGAACTTTGTTTTGAAGTCTTAGAGTAGATTTCTTTTAAACTCTTCTTGCTTTAGTTATTTATCTTAGTAAGACCATGTTGTTATGGAAATTATTAGGGGAATGCCCCCCTTAGAAGTTGTAACACTTTATATTTCAGTGAAATATATGAAGTGTTGTTTTGTATGTTTCTCTGCCAATATCTTAAAATGCATTACTCCATCGGTCTCCCTTTGATGTAAATATACACCTTGTACCGATATAGAAGCTTTAGAGTGACTAAGGTAGTCATTCTTAAGTTTTAATATTATATACGACGGGCTGTCACGTTTAGGGTACTCATTGGGGCATGACAGGCACCTACATCAACGGCTTTTCCTTCAATGCCGGCGCCTTATGTCCTTACGTCGGCGGCCTTCTTGCCGACTTTCACAAAATTCATAAAAGTTTGAGAACTCTATGCTGACAGCTTTCACATATAAGCCGACGGCCTAGAGACCAATTTTCCTTTGTCAAAAGCTATTCTTCAAACATCTCTAGGTCATAGACAAAACCATCAATTTAATACTAAGGTGGATCATAAAACCCCTCTTATTTTTCAACAAATGACAACTTTTATCATTTATCATAATTTATTTAAGATTTACTATTTTTAAGGATTTGTTGACCATCATCAATGTGAGAGATTATTATTATATCTCTCATTTATTAGGAATGACCAAAATTTCTTTCTCCTTAATTAACAAATGACATTCCTTTGCCCTTCTTTATAAAAATATTTTTCTGTATATTACATCTCTCCCCTCCTAAAAGAAACTTTTGTCCTCGAAAGTTAGCTGAATCACTATCTCCTTTTTATCCATGCATCCATCAGTTCTCTGTTACTCCTTTTCTTCTTATTTCTGATTCTTTACACCATATTGACCCATCTTCATGCTTATATCTTCTAGCTAGAATATAATTCCATTGGTGTCTCTTTAATTCATAACTTTCACCACTCAATTTGGATTCACTTCCTTCGTTACTTCACAACACACCTCCTGACTATAACTTAAAAACTTATTAATAATATTCACCAAGAAATCTTGCCTCAACTTTATTGTATTAAATCTTCAATCTGATTCTTGGAGCGATGTTGAGAAAGCTTAGAATCTTAATATAGTTTTAAATTCCAAAGGTCAAATCTTACATTAACCTAGAGTTCCAAATGTTACTATGTTACTTGTACTTCTATTGATTCGACTTAGTTTTTATTCTTATTTCCATATCAAAAATAATTCACGTCAATTGCATATCATTCATCTAATCTCAAAATACTCATTAACCAACCATTCTACTTCCAATATGCTTTCTCAATCTCCAATATATTTTCTTATATTTTCCATGAATATATACAAAAAGCTTAAAAATCAACACTTATGCCGTTAGGCAAACCTTCAAAATCACCAAAATAACTTCTAACTCATTTTTTTTTACATCAATACTCCTAACGTTCCAATATTTCTTGATATCTAGATTACTAATGCACTTTGTCTCCAAAGTTTTTACCTACAAATCCGTTCTTTGCCCTGAGATTAAGTGATTGTTCTTCACTGGATTCAGTATCCTTCTATAACTATCAAATCTACCACTCAAAAAAAAATTTCTTCTTTTATCTCTCAGTTCATAAATCAATCATTACATCCTCTAATTACCACCATTTCCATTGAACTTCTTTAGGATGTATTCACTTTATAATCCTTCAAATAACAATAAGAAAAATCAAATCACGAAATTTAAAATTTTTCAACTCTAACTCTAATGATCAAACCTTACATTACTTTGTTATTTCAGATGATTATAACATCTATGTCTCTATTGGTTCATCAATTTTTTTCCCATTATTGTCAGACACCATAGTTAATCCGCAATTTTGTTTACCATTTGTGCCATTCCAATTGTCTTCCAAACTTGTATAACTACTTTATATAATGATTTTATATAGTCTCGTATATACTTTTCTAAGATTCATCCTAAAACTCGTCATCATGTAATAGTTCAGATTCATTATTATTCATCATCCTTAGATTTCTCATATCTTACACTCACTAAGATCACATTTCATTCTTGCAATTGTTATTCCACCTGTTCATTCATATCTTCACAGAATTTAACTATTCTCTAATTTATACAGGTTATCTCAATGCTTTTCCTCTATGATCTTTCTCATTTATCTTCATGTCTACAACACTACATCTACCAGGCTAACGACCATTTGTCAATCATCTACGAGGATTTTCATGCCTCTTAATTACATCACAAGTTCTTTCTAGTCAACTCCAGTCATTCCTTTTACTCTTAAACTTCTGTCTGCCTAGTTCCTTTATCATGTCATCTTATGTCAATAGCATTATTTATCTTTCTCTTATTTTATTAATCATATTTTCTAACCCTTCATCATTATACTGATATATGTTATCTTCACTTTTATTGATTTTCCCCTTAATTACACTTTTTGTCACGTCCCAACGGGTACCCTAAACGTGACAGCCCGCCGTACGCAATATTAAAACTCAAGAATGACTACCTCAGTCACTCGAATGCTTCCATATCGGTACAAGGCGTACATTCACAACAAAGGGAGACCGGTGGAGTAATGCATTTTAAAACATTGGCAGCGGAACATGCAAAATAACGCTCAATATATTTCATTGAAATAAAAGTCTTACAGCTTCTAAGGGGCATTCCCCCGATAATTCATAATATCATGGTTCTAAATATAACATAACTAAAGCTAGAAGATTTTAGAAGAAATCTACTCTATAACTTCAAAATAGATTGCCTCCAAAAGCTTCTCAAAATAAGGATTCTACACGGGAAATCAAGGTGGTCTCGGGTGCAAAAGATAATCCTGCAATATCAAAAGTCTATAGGAGTATAAGCATGACTAGCTTAGTGAGATATTCCTTACGCAATAGTACTCATAACAACAATCAAACAAGTTTATTAATCAAGCATATGAATGCAACAACCATATGATCAAACATTACATACGACTATCCGGTTTCGTATGTTTGATGGATTTACCCCTCCATCGGTGGTTAGGGAATGCTTTGAACTGGGTCCCGAACAACCTCCTCAAGTTTGCGCGCGTCTTGGGGTTCCAACGAACCGTACTACTAGTCCCCGGGCCTTCCATGCCCAAAGCGATCGATCCGGCTCGGCTACACCTTGAGGCCGTATTCCCCGTACGTCCTAACCCTCAAGATGTAGCTAGGCAGCTTACCTTTCCGGTCCCACGCTGAGGAGTAGTAGCAAAACTTCGAAATGATATTCTAAGTGATATGCATGAGCAATTTATTATATGGGATTTCAATATGACATTAAATCATTTAAAGCGATCAAACAATATTTGCACACATACAATACATGGAAACATTTATATCAATCACAAATCGGGTTCCGATATACTTATCGTTCATTGATCGCACACAACGAATCACATACATAATTCCCATAATATCCCACATGCATATCAATTTTATCTTTTCCTAACATCTAGTGCTCTATTCTACAAGCACATGCGCGAATACATAAGCGTAAAGGAAACTCACTCGTCCATAGCGCTCTAGGAGTCGAAGTAATCCTCGGGGAAGACAAGATCGTGATCCTCGACACCTAAACAAAAGAAATACCCAACATGAGTATTTCATCCAAGATCTATTCAAGTTCTATACTTCTATCTTAAAGAATTCGTAAAAATCGTATGGAATGGAAATTCCAACTTAAAATGGCCATAACTTGCTCATTTTAACTCGGAATTTCGCATATTATATACCGATTTCTACCTACTCGAAAAGATCTATCTATTTCTAAGGTTATTTTCATCAAAAGAAGTTATTTAGGTCTCGGAATAGTAGCGTACAGATTTGATACGAATTTTCCAAACTTCAAAACTAGAGTTTTCAAACTTTACTTCACTCAAGGGCTTTTGTACAAAAATATAGATATATAGTATGTTGAAAAATCCCTTGAATATATGTATATATATATGTATAACTCATACTATATGCATGAATTTGGTGTTGTCTCAACAATGGTTTTGTAAAACAAATGTCTTGAAAGTGAGATAAGCTTAAGCTTGAAAAGAATTTTATTTTTGAAAATTTCCTAAGTTATCATAAATGAGTATTTCTCCTTTTAACTCCATTCTTAGTTAAAAAAGTATTTTAATCTTTCAAGATTTCATAAATTTATTTCTAGCGTTTTGGAAAACAAGTTTTTCTAAATACTTTATGGTTAGTTCCACTTTTAAAAGAAATCATCTTATAAGTATTTTGAAAAACTTATCTTAGACTTTAGTGTTGGTGGAAAACTTTGACAATTGAATTAAGAAATCCTTTGTTTAAGTCTAAAGAAACTTTCTTATTTATTTGAAAAGAGAATTTATATTAACTTTACTTTATGTATTTCTTGGTAAAAACCATATTGTTACTATCTTTAGAAGAATATTTGTTTAAGATAAATTTCAAACCTTTAAGGAAAATAACTTCTTATGTGACAAAATTTATATTTAAAAAGAGTTCTTATTCTTATTTTAAGAAAACTCATTTCTATTATGATTGAGACAATAACAACATATTCATTAGAATGAGCATAAATAAAAAACAACATAAAATAAAAAAATAAGAGCATAAAAGTAAAGTCAAGTATTGGGAACCTTAGCTTCATCAAGGTATCCCGGGACTAAGAATAGACTAGTCCTCAAAAGAAAAGAAAAGCAAGAAATAAAATTGTTTTGACTTGATATGGACAAGTCTAAGACTAGAAAGACTAGTCTTAATATTGCATAAAACAAGTAAATAAATAAATTGCAAGACTTGAAAATAAATAAATAACAAGTGAGCTTATATGCTCTAAATAAATATATACATATATATATAATACTTATATAGTTAGGTTAAACAAATAATAACAATACAACATAATAGTAACATAAAGAAAATAAGAACATGAACAAAAACAAAACATGAATAAATTGTTGCTTCTTTAACTCAATGAGTCTAAGAAACATACACTAAACTCATGTTAAGTTATATGAACATGATGAGTAAATAAGAGAAGTTTTACCTAAAGTTTATGTGTTGGTTGAAGAAGAAAAGAATGGGTTGTAGTATTATGTGGGAATGGATTTTCTAAGAAAAGAGAACTTGAGAGAGATGTTGGGAGAGGAATTTTGTGGAGTGATTTTGGAGAGTTTTAGTATGAATTTTTGTTGTGTGAAAGAATGGAAGAGGAAGGGGGTATTTATAGATTTTTGGAGTGGAAATTGTGTGATTAAATTAATTGAAATTGAAAATAAAATGATGGAAGAGGGCATGGGGCGCCGGTTTTGGTACTTGTAGGGGGAGAAATTAATTTTTTGTTTGTTTTGTATAAAAGAAGTAATGTGTAAGTATGATGTGATTAAAGTTGTATGGGGAAGGTAAATTGTAAGGTATGGTAGGTGTAAGTAGAGTGTAAGAAAAAGTAGAGATAGGTGAATAGTAATGAATAGTAGAAAAGTACTATGAATAGTAGACTAGACAATTAAAATACCGGTAGTAAAGAAAATACGCGTAAAAGGCCTATATCTGTTATTTTTAGATACCGAAAAATTCTAAAACTGATATTTTTGAAAACCTTATATTTTTACGAATCTATTGGTGTTGTCGGAATATTTTTGCTATCCGGTGCTCCGGGGCACGGTTTTCGAAAACTGATCCCGATCGGATCCGAAGGACACTAGAAAAATTCGAATCTGATATTTTTAGGCTTCCCTATATTATTACGAACCTTTTCCACAATTATTTCAATTTCGTTTTCTAGGGTTTAAGAACACGGGATTGCCGGATCTAGATTCACTAGACTAATAGAACTAGGTTAATTTTAGGGTTTTTTCAACTTCCGGTTCTTAGGGTTTGCTAATATTATCGAAAAATCTAGGGGCTTACAACCTACCCTCCTTAAAGAAAGTTTTGTCCTCAAAACTTGGCTATCGTACCTGATTCCTCAAAAAGATTCGGATATTTGCGTCGGATCTCATCCTCGGCTTCCCAAGTTGCCTCCTCATGGGTGTGATTCCTCCAGAGGACTTTGACATATTTGATCTCTTTGTTCCGAAGCTTTTGGACTTTTCTATCCAAAATCTGTACCGGGTGTTCCTCATAAGTGAGGTTCTCCTTTAGCAACACTGGCTCCAACTCTACTACTCGTTCTGGATCGCTACATGCTTGCGTAAGACCGATACATGAAACACGTTGTGCACACCTGACAGGTTTGGCGGCAAGGCTAGGCGATAGGCTAGATCTCCCACTCGTTCAAGCACTTCAAAAGGTCCAATGTACCGTGGGCTCAACTTTCCTTGTGAGCGTACTCGATGTATACTCTTGATTGGATTTATCTTTAAGTACACATGGTCTCCACTTGAAATTCGAGAACTCGCCTTTTCATATCTGCCCACTTTTCTGTCTATCTTGGGCCTCTTTCATTCGCTGTCGGATTTTCACTTTGTCTGCTGCATCTTGTACCAAATCTGGTCCAATAGCGAGCTTTTCACATCATCCCAAAAAAGGCGATCTACAGCGTCGTCCGTACAAAGCTTCATATGGCGGCATTTGTATGGTCGAGTGATAGCTGTTGTTGTAGGCAAACTCTATGAGCGGCAAATGAGCATCCCAGCTTCCTTTAAATTCCATAACACAGGCACGCAACATGTCTTCCAAGGTTTGGATCGTCCGTTCCGATTGTCCATCGGTTTGGGGGTGATAAGCTGTGCTAAAGTGCAACTTTGTCCCCATACACTTTTGTAAACTTGTCCAAAACTTAGACACGAATCTAGGATCTCGGTCTGACACAATCCCGGCAGGTACTCCATGTAACGTACTATTTCCTTATGTACAGCTTGGCTAGCTTGTCCATTGAGTACGTCATGTTGATTGGTATGAAATGAGCCGATTTAGTCAAGCGATCTACCACGACCCATATGGCATCATCCTACCGATGTCCTTGGTAGTCCACACACGAAATCCATCGAGATTTGATCCCACTTCCACTCAGGTATGGCAAAGGCTTTAGCAATCCTCCGGCCTTTGATGTTCCACCTTTACTTGTTGACAAGGGGCACTTCATCACATAATCAGCTACATCCCGTTTCATCCATTCCACCAAAAGTGGCTCTTAAGATCTTGATACATCTTAGTTCCTCCCGGATGTACTGTGTATCCTGAGTTATGAGCTTCACTCATGATTTCCTTTCTCATATCCTCATCATCTGGCACACATAACCTTCCCTTCATCCTCACTACATCCTCGTCATCTACGGTGAAATCAGTATACTTCTCGCTTGTACTTCCCGTTTGATCCTTTGTATGACTTCATCATATCGTTGAGCTTCTTTAATTCGTTCCACAAGGGTTGGTTCCATCACCAAGCTAGATATTTCCACCTCCACATCTCCCAATGAATTCGATACAGCCTTTCGAATTCTCTTTACCAACTCCTTTTGGTCAGTCAACAAAGCGGCAACTTCCTCATGATTCTTCCGACTTAAGGCATCGCGACGGCATTAACTTTTCCTGGACAATAGTTGATTCCAAGATCATAGTCCTTTATAAGCTCTAACCATCTCCGTTGTCTCATATTCAACTCCTTCTGAGTGAATAGATACTTGAGGCTTTTGTGATCCGTATATATTTCGCATCTTTGTCCATACAAGTGATGCCTCCATATCTTGAGTGCGAAAACAACGGCAGCTAGCTCCAAGTCATGCGTCGGATAATTTTGCTCGTGTGGTCTCAACTGTCGCGAAGCATAAGCAATCACTTTTCCTTCTTGCATTAGCACACATCCAAGACCATTTCTTGATGCATCGCTATGCACCGTGTAAGGCTTCTCAGGGTTTGGCAAAACGAGTATCGGTGCGGATACAAGCTTTTGCTTGAGCTCTTGAAACTCCTTTCTCTTTTATCGGTCCAGATGAACTTCTCATTCTTTTGAGTAAGTTGTGTTAATGGCTTGGCTATAGTCGAGAAATTCTTTACAAACTTTCGATAATAGCCAGCTAGACCAAGAAAGCTTCTTACTTCCGTTACCGTCTTTGGTTGCTTCCACTCCATCACTGCCTTAATCTTTTCAGGGATCAACCGATATGCCACTTCCTGAAACAACATGTCCTAAAAAGGAATCTTATCCAACCAAAAGTCACACTTTGACAATTTGGCATACAACTTATGTTCTCTTAACGTCCGAAGCGCCATACGGAGGTGTTCCTCATGTTCCTCTCGTGTGGTTGAGTAGACCAAAATGTCGTCGATGAAAACTATAACGCACTTATCCAAAAGGGCTTATAGATTCGATTCATCAAGTCCATGAAAGCGGCAGGTGCATTTGTCAATCCAAAAGACATTACTAAGAACTCATAATGTCCATATCGAGTTCGAAAAGCAGTCTTTGGTACATCCTCCGGCCTTACTCTTAACTGATGGTATCCAGATCTCAAGTCGATGCGTGAAAACACGCTGCTCCTTGCAACTGATCAAAGAGATCATCAATCCGGGGTAATGGATACTTATTCTTGATTGTAACCTTATTCAACTCCCGGTAATCGACACATAACCTCATGGATCCATCCTTCTTCTTAACGAACAAAACTGGTGCTCCCCATGGTGATACACTTGGGCGTATAAATCCTTGATCCAGAAGCTCTTGTAATTGCTTCTTGAGTTCTTTCAACTCTACCGGTGCCATGCGGTATGGAGCTTTTGATATCGGCTCGGTATTTGGCATCAAGCTAATCTCAAAATCGATCTCCCTCTTTGGTGGCAATCCAGGTAATTCCTTAGGAAAAACATCAGGAAACTCATTGACTATGGGTATATCCTCCACCTTTGGTCTTCACCTTCTTCTTCTATAGCATTGATTTGTTGGTCAATCTCCTCTCATCCGTCACCAACTCAAGCGAACTTAATCCTTGCCTCCTTACGACCGTGGATTCTCCTTTAAACTCAATATCCTTCCCATTACATCCTTAAAATTCACCTTCTTCCTCGACAATCTACCGTGGCTTTAACATGGGTCAACCAACTCATTCCAAGAATTACTTCATACTTATTCATCTCCAACACGATCAAATCACTTGTCGTATGGTGACCTTGGATCTCTAAAGGGCATTCCTTCAACATCTCTTGGGTGGTTACGACGCTACCCGTGGGTGTCTTTATCTTGAAGCTGGTAGCGGTGGTGACTATAGGTAATCCACTCTTCTTAGCAAGGTTGGGGGTGATAAACGAATGGGTGGCTCCGGTATCAAACAAGGCGTAAGCGGTCTCGTTAGCTACTCGTATACTTCCTGCGTTTAACACGCACTATTACTAACCATACTACTTTATCTAACTTTTCTAAAGCTTTAGGTAAAGAGGTATAGGGATTCTATTGCGACAGATTAATAGCGTAAAAAATACTATAAAACCAAACGAGCTTAAGGTTAGGCTAACCTGCAACGAGTCCATGGTCAAAGCTTCGTCTCCCTCCAAAGCAGCAAACTCACATTCTTCCTCCTCATCATCTGCTTCCTCACACATCCACTGGCCCTAGGTTTGTAGACTCTCATTCCATGCATCGAGGTGCCAGAGCGGTTCCCATTTCCATTGCCATTATTGGTTCTGACAAGGGCGGATCCTCCGAGGTGTTGGATGGATCACCAAGCATTTCTCCTCTTTGGGCATTCATTTGCAAAGTGCCCTGGCTGTTTGCACACATAGCAGACACTTGTGTTCTTCTTGGGACACTCAGGATTTTATGATTGGGCTGCCACAAAAGAAAGCACTTGTTTGCAATTGTGGGCAGGACTTTGGATAATGCTTCCCTCGGCATTTCTAGCATGCGACATCCACCTTGGTCACCTCCCTCTGGTTGCTTCCACTTCCTTTGAAACTTCCAAAGGTCTTAACTCTTATTTTTGAACCCAGAACTTGGTCCTTCATAAGGCTTCTTTCGAACAAAACACTTTCTTCTCCGGAGCTTTTGTTTTCATCTTTTTAGCCTCTTCTATAATTCGAGCCTTTTCACTAGCCCTTAAAATTTTAACATCAAACTCCACCAAGCGGATCTTTAAGTCTTCATCTAACCCATTCAAGAAAAACTTGTCTCTTTAACTCCTCGCTGTGCTTATAGGAGTCAGGAGCATACTGCAACAAGCGAACCGAATTCGGTTTGTACTGCTCGATGGTTCTCCTTTTTCTGAGTAATGTTAAAGAACTCAGCACTGTACCGAACTCTGAGACTCTTGGATGTAGTTCTCCAAGAACTCTTCTCGGAACATATCCAAGTAACTGGAGCAGGCAATTCTCGCTTCTTCGATCCCACCATATGCGAGCATTGAACTTCAACATGAATGTTCCAAAACTGACTCTTAAGTGGTGGGGTACTTCATAACCATCAAACGATCTCTCAATCCGGGCCGACCAATCTTCGGCTCGCTGGTTTTCCGAAGGTTCCATCAAAGTAGGTATTTTTTGATGAAATTGGCGGAGCAAGTTTTGATGTGATCTCGGCGGTGGCGGTGGTGGAAATGGTGTTGCAGCATGTGACTGTTCGCCGGGTGCTTCTACGTAGCTTCAGGAGCATTCTGAGGTGGAGGCAGGAGCTGGGTTATTTTGATTTTGTTGCTGAATCAAAATAGCCAACAACTGGTTCATCTGTCCAATGGCAGCTGCAAAGTCATTTTGCTGGTTCGGGGCAGGAGCAGGGTTATTTTCCGGTTGGGTTACGCGGAGGTACTCTCGTTCAGCTGGTACGTTGTTGGAATCTCGTTGTTCTCTATTCCTACGTCTTCTAGGACGGCTGTTTAATCGTTTAGATTTTAGTTTCTAGTTATGCTCCATACTAACGTTTACCGAAATCACGGAAATCTCAAATATAAAGACTATAAATTTAAATCAAGGTACAAAACTTAAGCAAATAAATTGACAAAATAAGGATTGATAGGAGTTTAATAAGAAATTAAGAAACTTAAATACAATTCAAAGAAATTACAAAGTAAGAATCAAAATCATGCATCTTAATCACAAAAGAAATAATTAATTGCCATAAAAATAAAACAAAGAAATCTCATTTTCAAGAAATCATTTGGTCACTTTTATTTATTAAACACTTAACTACGTCTTTTAATTAGTTGCGATTTAAATACTAAGGCGTTACATCTTGCGACGCTTTCTTCTCATCGTGGCTCCTTACTTCTCTTCTTGATCCTTCCGTTGAAATTTAGGGAAGTCCAGGGATGGTTTCGCCTTCTTCCATTTCAATCCTTTGATGGCGTTTACGAGACTTTAACTCCAACGTTACCTAAGGTTGGTTGTATTTTTTTTTTTTTTTACGTAAACGTGTTTTTCTTTTAGTTTCAGAAAGCAAGATTACTCTATTCTTTTAGTAACTACAACTTACAAGGTTTTGTGTTTTCTTAAAGCTTAAAACGGTTTGGAAATCTTCTATTCTTCTTAAGGGTATAACTAGTCTAGGGCCACTTACATATCTTAGGTATGGTCATAGAACATGTGTTTCCCATAAATCCCCACTTTCTATAATTCTAGGATTCTTCCTAAAACTTTTATGGCTTAATCTTAAACTTATCCTATTCTTAAGACTTCTATTTCTAACTTATTGTTTCTTTCCCTAATCTTGATGCTCTGATACCAACTTAAACTGTCACGCCCCAGCGGGTACCCTAAACGTGACAGCCCGCCGTACGCAATATTAAAACTCAAGAATGACTACCTCAGTCACTCGAAAGCTTTCATATCAGTACAAGGCGTACATTCACAACAAAGGGAGACCGGTGGAGTAATGCATTTTAAAACATTGGCAGCGGAACATGCAAAATACCGCTCAATATATTTCATTGAAATAAAAGTCTTACAGCTTCTAAGGGGCATTCCCACGATAATTCATAATATCATGGTTCTAAATATAACATAACTAAAGCTAGAAGATTTTAGAAGAAATCTACTCTATAACTTCAAAATAGATTGCCTCCAAAAGCTTCTCAAAATAAGGATTCTACCCGGGAAATCAAGGTGGTCTCGGGTGCAAAAGATAATCCTGTAATATCAAAAGTCTATAGGAGTATAAGCATGACTAGCTTAGTGAGATATTCCTTACGCAATAGTACTCATAACAACAATCAAACAAGTTTATTAATCAAGCATATGAATGCAACAACCATATGATCAAACATCACATACGACTATCCGGTTTCGTATGTTTGATGGATTTACCCCTCCATCGGTGGTTAGGGAATGCTTTGAACTGGGTCCTGAACAACCTTCTCAAGTTTGCGCGCGTCTTGGGGTTCCAACCAACCGTACTACTAGTCCCCGGCCTTCCATGCCCAAAGCGATCGATCTGGCTCGGCTACACCTTGAGGCCATATTCCCCGTACGTCCTAACCCTCAAGATGTAGCTAGGCAGCTTACCTTTCCGGTCCCACGCTGAGGAGTAGTAGCAAAACTTCGAAATGATATTCTAAGTGATATGCATGAGTCAATTTATTATATGAGGATTTCAATATGACATTAAATCATTTAAAGCGATTAAACAATATTTGCACACATAACAATACATACGTAGAACATTTATATCAATCACAAATCGGGTTTCGATATACTTATTGTTCATTGATCGCACACAATGAATCACATACATAATTCCCATAATATCCCACATGCATATCAATTTTATCTTTCCCTAACATCTAGTGCTTTATTTTACAAGCACATCCGCGAATACATAAGCGTAAAGGAAACTCACTCGTCCATAGCGCTCTAGGAGTCGAAGTAGTCCTCGGGGAAGACAAGATCGTGATCCTCGACACCTAAACAAAAGAAATACCCAACATGAGTATTTCATCCAAGATCTATTCAAATTCTATACTTCTATCTTAGAGAATTCGTAAAAATCGTATGGAATGGAAATTCCAACTTAAAATGGCCATAACTTGCTCATTTTAACTCGGAATTTCGCATATTATATACCGATTTCTACCTACTCGAAAAGATCTATCTATTTCTAAGGTTATTTTTATCAAAAGAAGTTATTTAGGCCTCGGAATAGTAGCGTACATATTTGATACGAATTTTCCAAACTTTAAAACTAGAGTTTTCAAATTTTACTTCACTCAAAGGCTTTTGTACAAAAATATAGATATATAGTATGATTGAAAAATCCCTTGAATATATGTATATTCATATATGTATAATCTCATACTATATGCATGAATTTGTTGTTGTCTCAACAATGGTTTTGTAAAACAAATGTCTTGAAAGTGAGATAAGCTTAAGGCTTGAAAAGAATTTTATTTTTGAAAAATTCCCTAAGTTATCATAAATGAGTATTTCCTCCTTTTAACTCCATTCCTTAAAAAAAAATTATTTTAATCTTTCAAGATTTCCATAAATTTATTTCTAGCGTTTTGGAAAACAAGGTCTTTCTAAATACTTTATGGTTAGTTCCACTTTTAAAAGAAATCATCTTATAAGTTATTTTTGAAAAACTTATCTTAGACTTTAGTGTTGGTAAAAAACTTTGACAATTGAATCTAAGAAATCCTTTGTTTAAGTCTAAAGAAACTTTCTTATTTATTTGAAAAGAGAATTTATATTAACTTTACTTTACGTATTTCTTGGTAAAAACCATATATTGTTACTATCTTTAGAAGAATATTTGTTTAAGATAAATTTCAAACATTTAAGGAAAATAACTTCTTATGTGACAAAATTTATATTTAAAGAGAGTTCTTATTCTTAATTTAAGAAAACTCATTTCTAATATGGTTGAGACAATAACAACATATTCATGTACGAATGAGCATAAAATAAAAACAACATAATAAGATAAACAAAATATATAAGAGCATAAAAGTAAAGTCAAGTATTGGGAACCTTAGCTTCATCAAGGTATCCCGGGACTAAGAATAGACTAGCCCTCAAAGAAAAGAAAAGAAAAGCAAAGAAATAAAATTGTTTTGACT
Source organism: Combretum micranthum (assembly GCA_024138025.1). Lineage (NCBI taxonomy): Eukaryota > Viridiplantae > Streptophyta > Magnoliopsida > Myrtales > Combretaceae > Combretum > Combretum micranthum. The sequence goes on along the minus strand of JAMXBD010001817.1, from coordinate 83,248 downwards.
TGATATGGACAAGTCTAAGACTAGAAAGACTAGTCTTAATATTTGCATAAAACAAGTAAATAAATAAATTGCAAGACTTGAAAATAAATAAATAACAAGTGAGATTATATGCTCTAAATAAATATACATACATAATATATATAATACTTTATATATGTTAGGTTGGAAACAAATAATAATGACAATAACAACATAATAGTAACATAAAGAAAACAAGAACATGAACAAAAACAAAACATGAATAAATTGTTCTTCTTTAACTCAATGAGTCTAAGAAACATACACTAAACTCATGTTAAGTTATATGAACATGATGAGTAAATAAGAGAAGTTTTACCTAAAGTTTATGTGTTGGTTGAAGAAGAAAAGAATGGGTTATAGTATTATGTGGGAATGGATTTTCTAAGGAAAAGAGAGAACTTGAGAGAGATGTTGGGAGAGGAATTTTGTGGAGATTTTGGGAGAGTTCTAGTATGAATTTTTGTTGTGTGAAAGAATGGAAGAGGAAGGGGGTATTTATAGATTTTTGGAGTGGAAATTTGTGTGATTAAATTTAATTGAAATTGAAAATAAAATTGATGGAAGAGGGGCATGGGGGGCGCCGGTTTTGGTACTTGTAGGGGGAGAAATTAATTTGTTTTGTTTGTTTTGTAATAAAAGAAGTAATGTGTAAGGTATGATGTGATTAAAGTTGTATGGGGAAGGTAAATTGTAAGATGTAGGTATGGTAGAGTGTAAGAAAAAGTAGAGATAGGTGAATAGTAATGAATAGTAGAAAAGTACTATGAATAGTAGACTAGACAATTACAATACCGGTAGTAACGAAAATACGCGTAATTAAGCTATATCTGATATTTTTAGTTACCGAAAAATTCTAAAACCGATATTTTTGAAAACCTTATATTTTTACGAATCTATTGGTGTTGTCGAAATATTTTTGCTATCCGGTGCTCCGGGGCACGGTTTTCGAAAACTGATCCCGATCGGATCCGAAAGACACTAGAAAGATTCGAATCTGATATTTTTAGGCTTCCCTATATTATTGCGAACCATTTTCCACAATTATTTCAATTTCGTTTTCTAGGGTTTAAGAATATGGGAGTGCTGGATCTAGATCCACTAGACTAATCGTATAACTAGGTTAACTTTAGGGTTTCATTTCAACTTCCGGTTCTTAGGGTTTGCTAATATTATCGAAAAATCTAGGGGCTTACACTTTCAACCACAAACTGAGAATCTCCTCTATTCTTACTCAAATTTTCAATTTAGCAATTTAATTCTTCTCTACTTTCCTTATAGATAGTACAATGCACTTCAAGCTTATTCATAAACTAATCACCATCTAGCATATTAAACTCCAATTCCTAAAATCATCCCAGTATACATTCAACACACTCACAACATACAGATACAATGATCCAAAAATTCATAAAATCTTACACTAATATCAAAGATTACTTAAACACCATACATGAGTATAGAGATCTTACCTGCAACAGTATTTACCTTAGATATATCTCTATGTTGAAGGGCATAAACTTAAGCTAATGCCCCCTATCCTTGACTCCAAGGTTGTCCTATCTAAATTCCTGAAACCACTAGCATACTAGACTCATTAAAATCTATGGCCTTGTATCCACACTTAAAACAAAACATTTGTGGAAGAACTCTCCCAGTACAAAATCTATGGTTGTACCCAACCTTGCCACATGAAAAACAAGTATTTTCAGGCCACTTGCAATCCTTGATATCATTTGGTCTAGATCATCTGATACACTTCCCCTCAATATCTTGAATTGCCGATCTTACTTGATGAATGATAGGCCTCTTTGCCTTCTCTTGGGTAAGAATATTAGAGGCTGGTCTCTTTCCTAAATAAACTTGACTCCTCTAAATTTCACTATTTTTAATCTTATTCAAACCTTGCTCAACTGTCTTTGCTTTATTGACCACAACTAAGTAGTTGGTCACATCCATCAAATTCACTTGATGCTGAATCTCATGTTCTAACCCTGTAACAAACCTGCTTACCAAGTTCACATCCTTTCCTTATAATTATTATTCCACATGTATCTTCATACCTTTCATAAGATTTAATGATTCTCTTATCTATATTAATCATTCTCAAATTCTTTTCATCTATTCTTCAATAATGATTCTTCTCATTTTACTGTCCACATATTTATATCTGTAAAGCCATCAATCACATTTTACACTACTATCTTGTATCTAAATTCTAATGTATCTTAATTATGTCACTAAATCCTTCTATTCCACTCCAAATATCCATCTTTTATCTCCAATCAAAACTTTCTATTCAAAATCTAAGCTAACTTCTTTTTCCTTCATTGGCTTTGTATCATGTATACCACACTTCTTACTATATTTGAAAACTACATCTCTAAAATTCCATCTCCACTAATGAAATTATCTCAGGTGATTACTCTAACCATATGTTTCTTGATATTCATCTATCAATTATTTGATCTCCCAATGAGAAAAATTAGGAGACATACTCCATCTTCTTATTTTCGAGAATATCTAAGGTAGCAAAATTCCCCTTAACCTCTTCTTTCCATAGTGGCCTTTCAGACATTGGTTCAAACTTATACACTAAATCCACAAACTTATTTAAACTCAAGATATCAATACGCTTAGGTCCATAGCCAGCGTTCCCATTGTTTCTTTGATTCTCCTGTCTCATATTCCATTACTGTTGGAAAACTACTCCCAAAAGAGTATTCAGCACCTACATGAGCTGTGCAGCATTCACTGGCACCTATTGACCTACAGGTGGGACTGCTAGTGGCAGTAATTCATGTGGTAACAAATTTTGGGGTGGCTGGTTTACACATGATTGTCCTTTATTAACTTCCTCTTAACCATCTATGAAGAACCAATAAACGTATTCTCCTTCTAGGTGGCATTCTAACATAGATCAACACACCACAAAGATAATGCTAAATCCAACTTAAAGATCGAAACTCTTATATACTTACTAGGTAAAACTAAACTAAGTTAGAAGAACAATACCTATTATTGCTACCCCGCTCATTAGTGCTCACCATCCTAAGGAGTTCATAACCTATATCTATCCAGATTGTAATATACAAAAAAATATTTTATAAAGAAGGGCAAAGGGATGTCATTTGTTAATCAAGGAGAGGGAAATTTTGGTCCTTCCTAATAAATAAGATATATAATAATTATCTCTCACATTGATGATGATCAACAAATCCTTAAAGATAGTAAATCTTCAATAAATTATGATAAAGGGCAAAAGTTATCATATGTTAAAAAATAAGAGGGTTTTATGGTCCATCTTAGTATCAAGTTGAGGGTTTTATCTATGATCTAGAGATGTTTGAAGAATAGCTTTTGACAAAGGAAAATTGGTCTCTAGACTGTCGGCATATATGTGAAAGCCACCGGCATAAAGCTCTCGGACATTTTGTGAAGATTAGTGAAAGCCAACATAAAGGCTGCTAGTGTAAGTACAAAGGATACCGTCGTTGAAGGAAAGGCCGCCAGCGTAAGTGCCAGCTTACCTTCCTTTCTTTTCGACCAGAAAGTGTTTGTTAGGGTTTTGAGAGCGCTTGAGAGATAAATATTAAGGAAAACAAGATCTTTGATTCGGGTTAGTCGATCTAATCAAGATTCGTGCAGATTTATATGGAAACAACATTTTTCCCATATATTTGTGTTTTTGAAGGAATTCTTTGGAAAAACCCTAGTTTTCAATTAGGATTTGTTATTCGGGGAATCGATCAAGGAGTAAGATTTGAATCAAGTAACCTACATCTTCTTTATCGTAGATTTGAAATGAAAAGATTATTCTCGACAAATCATGTATGTTCTTATTAATTTCTCAAATCTAGGGTTTTGGAGGAAGGTGTTCTTTTTTTTTGGGATCTTGTCTGTTGATAATTGAAGAAAACCTAAGGTTTGGTTTTAGGAAGAATTAAAGGTGAGTTCTTATCCTACAAATCAAAGATTCTATAAAAGTTCGATTTTATGGAGAAATTTATCTGTTCTTGTTGATTTCCATATTAGGATTTCAGAGAAAGATCTATCCTTTTGAGATTTTGAGAAGTTTGAAAGAAGAAGAAGAAGTTGTCGTTGCAGTTTCCATAAAAGGTTAGAGTTTTGGAGATTTTGATAAGTTAGGGTTGTATGGGTTGAGATTTACATATTTCTGTTTATTTGTATATCAGGAGATTTGGAGATTTTGTGTAGTTGTTCATAAGGGATTTATGGAATTGGAGAGATTGTTCTTGGAATTGGAAAAGGTACGACCTTTCCTTGTTTGTTGTATTTGCTTGCTGGTTTAGTTTTCTGATTGTTGACTGTAGGAACAAATATATAAATGAACTTAATTCTATTTGGCTTAAATTGTTTTTCTGGATGTCATTGGTTTTGACCAGTAAAGACCTAGCAGACAGTGACACTAGTGAGGCATCCTAATGATCCTTGTGAGTCGTTGTCCCTAGTGGAGTTACACTTGGAGATGATTCCGGTAGCTTTAGGTGATTTGGCAGTATGGCCGTGGGTATTTGGGGAGTACCCATTCACCAATATATGTATATAATTACTTATTTCCAAAGAGTTGGTTGATTTTCTCATTAGGTCTGAGTTACTCCAGGTTCGGGACTAATGTACAATATTTCGGAACTGTGTTGATTTGTTGGTTTAATAAAGATAATAATCTGGTTGTTTACATTAGATTAAATTGCATTTGATATATATGTTGCGTGTGCATATGCATTTGTGTGGATTGGCGTATTGGGCGATTTCGCTCATTACTTTCATTTTTCAAGTACAGGTGATGATAACGTAGTATTTGATTTATTTGGTTATGATCTGTACATAGATCATGGAGATGACGATAGCGATCTAAATTACCCTGTTGAGGAATAGATTTAGATATAGATTTATATGAGAAGAATTTTGAGATCATTTACAATATTTGGAACTATATTAAGCATTTTTATGTTAAAAAATATTTTTGAAATTTTATGTAATTTGGATTTGTTGGCTTTGGTTTTGCCAACATTGTTTGGATCAATAGGATGTTTGAAAAGATTATTATTTACAAGTTTTACAGGATTTGAATTTTCTGTTGTATCCTCTGAGAGAGTTATGGAGATTATATTTTATATGTTTTAAATTGTGGTGTGAGAATATTATAGCCTTTATGTGTCCTATTTAAGAGAGGACACGTGGCGGGTTGTAATTGCCAACAGGTTAGGGCGTTACAAAGATCAAAACCTATTGCTCTGATACCAAATAAGCTATAATGCCCTAACTTGTTGGCAATTATAACCCACTACGTGTCCTCTCTTAAATAGGATACGCAAAGGCTATAACATTCTAACACCACAATTTAAAACATATAAAATATAATCTCCATAACTCTCTCAGAGAATACAGCAAATAGTTCGAATACAGCAAAAAGTTCAAATACTATAAAACTTGTAAATAACAATCTTTTCAAACATCCTGTTGATGCAAACAATGTTGGCAAAACCAAAGCCAACAAATCCAAAATACATAAATTTTTAAAAATCCTTTTTAACATATAAATTCTTAATATAGTTCCAAAATATTGTAAATGATCTCAATATTCTTCTCATAAAAATCTATATCTGAATATATTCCTCAATAGGTAATGTGGATCGTTATCGTCATCCCCATGATCTATGTACGGATCATAACTAGATAAATCAAATACTACGTCATCATCACCTGTACCTAAAAATGAAAGTAATGAGCGAAATCGCCCAGTACGCCAATCCACAAAACAAATACATATGCACACGCAACATATATATCAAATGAAACTTAATCTAATGCAAACAACCAGATTATTATCTTTATTAAGCCAGCAAACCAACATATTTCAGAACTACTGTACATTAGTCTCGAACCTGGAGTAACTCAGACCCCATGAGAAAATCAACCAACTCTTTGAAAATAGGTAATTATATACATATATTGGTGAATGGGTACTCCCCAAACACCCGCGGCCATACTGCCAAATCACCTAAATCTACCAGAATCATCTTCAAGTGTAATTCCACTAGGGACAACCACACACAAGGATCATCAGGGTGCCTCACCAGTATCACTGTCTGCCAGGTGTTTACCGGTCAAAGTCAAAGACATCCAGAAAAACAATTTAACCCAAATAGAATTAAGTTCATTTATATATCTATTCCTACAGAAAACAATCAGAAAACTAAGCCTGCAAGCAAATACAACAAACAAGGAAAGGTCGTACCTTTTCAATTTTAGGAAAATTCTCTAAATCCAAAATACCTTATGAACAACAATAGAAAATCTTTAAATCTCTTTTTGTGGAAACTACAACAAAAACTGCTTCTTCTTCTATCAAACTCCTCAAAATCTCAAAAGAACAGATCTTTCTCCAAAAATCCTAATATGGAAATCAACAAGAACAGACAAATTTTTTCATAAAATCAAATATTTATATAATCTTTTATTTATAAGATAAGAACTTACCTTTAATTCTTCTTGAAACCAAACCCTAGGTTTTCTTCAATTATCATTAGAGAAAAACTCCAAAAAGAATAACTTCCTCTAAAACCCTAGATTTGAGAAATTAATAAGAACAGACATGATTCGTCGAAAATAATCTTTTCATTTCAAATCTACGATAAAGAAGATGTAACTTACTTGATTCAAATCTTATTCCTTGATCGAGCCTCCAAAGAATAGATCTTGAAAACTAGGGTTTCTCCAAAGAAATCCTTCAAAAACACAAAAATCTATGAGAAAGATATTGTTTCCATATAAATCTGCACGAATTTGATTAGATCAACTTACCCAGATCAAAGATCTTGTTTTCCTTCAAATTTCCCTCAAGCACTCTCAAAACCCTAACAGACATTCTCTGGTCAAAAAGAAATAAGAACTTATGAGAAATACGAACCCTAAAATTCTATTTATAATAAACATTTTGGGCAAGAAAGCCGACACCTACGCCGATGGCCTTTCCTTTAACGCCGGTGGCCTTCTTGCCGGCTTTCACATATAGGCCGGCGGCTTAGAGACCAATTTACCTTTGTCAAAAGCTATTCTTCAAACATTTCTAGGTCATAGACAAAACCATCAACTTAATACTAAGGTGGACCATAAAACCCTCTTATTTTTCAACATATGATAACTTTTGCCCTTTATCTAAATTTATTGAAGATTTACTATTTTTAAGGATTTGTTGACCATCATCAATGTGAGGGATGATTATTATATATCTTATTTATTAGAATGACCAAAATTTCCTTCTCCTTAATTAACAAATGACATTTCTTTGCCCTTCTTTATAAAAATATTTTTCTGTATATTACAATAAGATAAGATGATCTTGAGTCTATCTTCTAACTACTTAGGAATTTCTAAAAGGATAAGGAAGTTTAAGAAAAAGAAATAATGTTTTAGATCTTTCTCTTAATTATGTCTAGTCTATAAGATTCCAAGTCCTCTAACTATCTTGGCTTGATCTTTAATATGCTTGTGCTAGAATCTTATCCCTATCCTAGCTTTAGATTTTGTTTTCCTACAAAAACAAGCTATTGGTAAGCTACATCCAACTTAGTGATATATTTCCTCATGCAAAAATGTACTCATAACAAAACAATAACAAACAAGTTTATTAACAAATATATAAGATGCAACATCCATATGATCATACAACTACGTGATTAGCAGGAAATCATATTTATAATAGATTTATGCCCTCCATATCGAAGGTTAAGGAATGCTTTGAATGGATCCATCAAGCTCCTTAAAATTGTGCATCTGTCTTGGGTTCCAATCAACTGTACCACTAGTCCCTAGGTGATCATTACCCAAAGCAATCAATGATGCATGGCTACTCCATGAAGTCGCAATCCCCGAACGACATAGTCCCTCATGAAGCAGCTAGCTATCTTTCCTTTTCAATCCCATGCAGAGAAGTAATAGCAAAATGTAAATGTGACTGACTAGATGTCATGCATGATCCATTTATTTAAAAGAAATTTCCAATCCATAATTAATTTCATTTAAAATGATCAATCAATATTCACACATAAATCATCATAAACGTGAAAACAAATCACGTATACCAACCATGCAAGTTTCGATATGCTTATTGTTTCTTGATCAAACATAGTGAATCACATACATATTTCCCATAATGACCCACATGTAAGTCATTTTTATCTTTTCTTACAATCCACTATTCTACAAGTACACACAAGAATACGTAAAGCAATAAGAAAAAACTTACTCTTTCATAATGTAATCCTTAGTCGAAGTGATCCTTGTAAAGGTACGTCAAATTCTTTGTTATCTAAATAAAAGAAATACCTGGAATGGGTATTTCATATTAGGTCTACTCAAATTTTTATATCTATCAATTATTCGCATCCTTTTCCTAGTTATAGAAGTTCTACTTAAAAGGGCATAACTTGCTCATTTTAGTCGGAATTTCGCATATGAGTAGTCATTTTTTACCTACTTCGAATGCTCTATCCATTTCTAAGGTTATTTTCAACATTTAAGTCATTTAAGATTTGGAATCACACGGTACAAAATGCATCCCAAAGGTTCCAAACCTTGTTGTTTTCAATTTTTAAAATTTTTACTTCATTTAGACTCTATAAATCAAGTATAAAGTATTTCCATCTTTAGAAATCATATAGTAGTGATAATAAGTCATATTACATGTATGATCCTAGTGATGTCCCAAAATAGAAATTTTGCAAACAATATTTTATGGAAGGTTGAAAGGTTAAGTTTATGAAAAATTTACTTTCAGGTTTTAAATAAAATTTCAATTCTAAGTTTTTTGTAAATATGAAACTCAACTAAAAATCATGGTTTTATATTTATTTTGATTCCATGAATATTTCATTTTCATAATAGATTTCTTTTAACTAATTATTTTCTAAAACATGAGTCTCTATGTATTTATGGAGAAAAATATTCTAAGTTGTATCATCTTAAAAATGTCTTAAGTTTTGGCATATGAGAAAAATTAAGTAAATAACTTGTTAAAAATTTTTATTTTTAGTAAAAAGGTTTGTACACGTAGAGTAAATAAGATTTCTAGAAAATTTTAAATAACAAAGTATTGTCGACATTTATATTTTGGGAAAATTCATTTTGGCATTTTGAAAAATATAGTTAAGTGTTTCTTTCTAATTTTTTCTTCCTAATGAAAGGATTTCTCAAGTATTGAGATGAGATTTTTAGAAAATATTTTGCATAATAAAGAATTATCAACGTTCATGCTTTTTGAAAAATCCATTTTAGTATAGTAACAACATCATCTATGACCATGACCATATATGTGCATTAGATTAAAATAGCAATCATAAAAATATAAAATTAATATCATTGAATTATACCAAGAACATAAAAATTAGAGATAGATAAACGATGACATAAAGGTATTAAAACAAAAACATGAGATTCTTAGTTTATTATCAAGACTCCACAAGACTTGAAATAGTCCAATCACCGTATGAAATAAAACAAAATGAGCATAACGAAATGAAATATGGAAGTCTTAGATTTTTATCAAGGGTTTTCAAGACTTGAAATATTTTCAATCTCATAAATAAAATAGAAATAGATAATAAGAAAAGTATGGAGTTTTAGATTTCTATCAAGGCTTCCTGAGACCTAAATTGTTCCAGTCTCTTCGGACTTGATGATGGATAAGTCCAAGACTAGAAATCGACTATTCCTATAAAAATACAAAACATGAAATAGAATATGTCACAAATAAAGTTATATTAGTGAGCAACAGGCTCTAAAAATTATAAGTACAACATATACATATTCACATTTATAGAGTTAAGACAACAACATGAAATAAATGATCTTATTATGATCATGAATATAAACATAATATTGTGACATGGATTTAATGTGTTGCATTGTATTTTCACTCTTTAGCATATGCATCATGGGAATTTTTAATAGAAAATATGAAGACGTAAACATATTCATGTCATACACAATACATATGAAGAAATTTTTTTAGTGTTTATCTAAATAATTTGCAAGGAAGATGTGGTATGAGAAAAAGAGGGAGGGGGTAGCAATCACAAAAAAAAAAAAAAAAAGGGATAGAAGACAAATTTATGGAGAGAGAAGTTGAGAGAGAGATTTAATAGAGTTATGTTATGTGAAGAAAAACATGAAAATGAGAGGGATGTAGTGGTATTTATAGAGGAAAATATATGAATTAAAGTATGACAAGATAATGAAAAAAAAAAAGAAATTGGAGAGAGGAAAGGGGGAAGCGTAGAGGGAAGAGAGGAATAGAGAGAGAGAGAGAGAGAGAGAGAGAGAGAATAAAGAAGAAGTTATGTAAAAGTAAAGTATAAAGTAGAATAAATTAGATGTGTATAAGAAAAGTTACGAGTGGTGTAAGAGTTATAAGAATAATGTATAAGAAAAAGTAGAGTCAGATTAATAGTAATGAATTGTAATGAATAGTAAACAAGATAATTAAATTACTAGTAGAGATAAAATACGCGTATATTAGGTATTTTGATGTTTCTATAATCCCGAAAAATTTTATCTGATATTTGTAAGTATTTAATATATTTCCAATATAAATTTTCGATGGAATATTAAGACTTGTTTTGTCTGCACAGTGTTTCGAATATGAAAACTAATCTCATAAAGACTCAAAATGATCAAAGTTGTGACGAATTTTAGGGTAAATACTCTATATTCAGCTCATAATTCGAGTCTATCTCATTTTTATAAATTTTATTCCCTATTTTAAGGGTTTTTTATAAGCTTGTTTAATCGAGTTTAGAGTTTTTAAGCTTATAAGGCTGACTTGGTTTGATTTTATGGTTTCGATTCTATTTTTTATTCTAAGGTCTTACCTATAAGATTACTGTAAAATTATAGGGGTTTATAATAATACAAAATTATTTCTTATTATTTTATTATTAGGTTTAATTGGATATACTGCCTCTATTTGTGGTAGTGATCATATAAACGAATTGTTTAGTGTAGGGTTCCAGATCGATTAAGCTATTGGTTCATTTTGATAATGATGTGTTTTTGCTAAATGATTTACCTTTTACGATTTTAGGCTTTATCTAATTCATTTGATGTCTTAAGATTATTCTTTATCTAATCTCGTTTAAGGTTTTTCAGGATTCCGAATTTTGGAGATCTAGGTTTAATTTAATTCATCTAATATTATCTGCTTATAAGATATATTTGATTCTATCTGAGATTTTCTAAGGTTTAGGTTTGATCAATATGGTTTAGGATTTTTTCCAAAGCGAAATCTAGGTTTACGATATGTTTGATTTATTTTACTACAATTCCAATTAATTTTTTATACGATTTCAGCTACATTATTTAATTAATTTTCTTGATTTGTGTGCTTGCTTGTTTGCTATATTAATTATTTTTAATATATAGTTTTGTCGTACCAAATAATTTGTCAAATACATATTTCGTGATAATAATTGTAAGCTTTTTGGGTAATTAGCCTTAGGGTCTTTTTATATTATAGGTTATATTGATATGATGATGACATATACATTATTACCATAATTGTTAAATTATAATGGTATTTATTACAAGTTCACTAACATTATGATATGAGTTATAATATATTTATATAGCATAGTTACAAGTCGATAAATTATTACGACTAATATATTGTTATTATTATTATTATTATTATTATTATTATTATTATTATTATTATTATTGTTTATTTTTGTTGTTGTTGTTAACTTATTAAAATTGTCTTAATATGTAGATCAAGCATGATGTTATTTATTATATGACAAAATAATCTTGTTTATTTACTACAATGTATATTATTAATTATAGTACACTTTTGACGCTAGTACTACTACTACTGTTACTATTGTAAATTGTAGTGATAGTTTGTCACATATTATGTATCATGTGCCTAAAAACATGATTAAATCAGTAATGTAAATATTTTATAGGTATTAAGTTTTCAGCTTCTAAATATTTTATTAAAATTACTAGTTTTATACTTTAGAAATTTTCTTGTGTAATAAATCATTTTCATGATTTAAGTGACTTCCACGAGGTATTGCTTACTTAAGGAGGTGATGTTATTAGCTTTTTCAAGAGGTTCCTTTTTTAGAAGTTACTTCATTAAGAGGATACTTCTTTTATGAATAGTTTCTTTAAGGGGTTGCAACAATCTTTAATTATAAGTTCAAAAAATATTATTGTGATTATTTTGGAAATTTTCTTGTTAGATGCTATTTTAATTCTATGTGTTTGATGATCTAGAGTTACATTTATCTTTATTTGCTAAAGTTAACGTTTTGCTTGGCGATTGATTATGCTATTCTTATTTGAGAATTTTCAAGGCATATTTATTATTTTGCTAATTATTATTAAAAACTGATTGATAGTTTTTTAAATTTACTAAAATCTTAATAATTACTTCATTAATTCTTTTATTTATTATGGCTCATTGATTACAAAAAGTTAAGGGAAATTTTGATAATGACGATTCTAATTTATTAAAATTATAATTAAACTATTTACATTTTAATATTCTTAAATAGTAAAAAATCAGGAGTGATCTTTACGACTTTTCTTAAAGTTTGGAAGATCTTGTATCATATTCTTACCAATTATCAAAGTCTAGTTATGTAAAGTTAGGGAGTTTACACTCTCCCCATGGCTGCTTAGGAATAGGAGAGGCTCTAATAATCATGGGACCACTTTTTGATCTTCCTTGTTTTGCTAACAAATCATATATGTTTCAACACACCCTTCAACACCTATAATGTGACCAAAAGTACCTCTCTTTAATCGATACTTAAGTGTTACACTCCTTTAATTTTCCATCTTAAAGGTTGAAGAATGAAGTAGGTAAACTCTTCTTACCTTTGTGTTTTCCATTTTCTTCCTAAAATTATATTGTTATTCCTTCCTTACACTGGTTTGATAAGGTTTCAACAATTTTGTCCTCTGCATCCCATTAAGAATTCAGTCTAGTAACTTTCTTGGGTCTATTGATGGTAATTGACCCCTCCGAATTTTTCACAATGCGATATGAGATATCTAGTACTCAGTCCACTCATAATTGATAGTTCACTATTATGAATTATTATGGCTTGAGAAAATTTTAAGCAGCTAAAATAATGAAATACTAATGGAAACTATAAATGCATATCAAGGAACCCAACAATGGAAATTGTGTAATTGATCATATAACTTGAAACGCTAATCACCAAAACCTGAAAACCTACTAAACCTCAGAGGGATTTTAAGAAAAGTTATACGAATATGAAAATTAACTCAATTCCTTAGATATAGTATTAAAGTGTAATATTAGCTAAAGTATTAAAACTAAACAATAAAATATCAAAAATAAATTTTAAAACATTAATTATATGTTAGAAAAAAACTAATTATATTGATCAATTATCTTATGATTCCCCCTATGGTCATAAGCAACTCATGTAAAGGTAAAAAAAAAAAAAGAAAAAAGCTTTCATCAAACTTTTTTAAAGATAAGTTCAAACGATTGCTCATACTTGGGAGAATGTGTCACACCCTAAAGGGTACCCTAAATGACAGCCGGCCACACTCAATATTAAGACTTAGTATGACAATCTTAGTCATCCCAAAGTCTTAATATCAGGGTGTAAGGCGTACTTTCATGATTGTAACGGACCAAACCTTGGATCAAGTCATTTAAGTAGCTATACATGATATCAATTAAGAAGTAAATCATAACAATAAAATCAAGGTTCTTAAAGGAGTCTTACAAGCTTTAAGGGATATTCCCCTATGAAACAACTAATTCTATCAAAGTCTGATTACATGATTGAATTTCTACTCAAAAATTTATTTCTACCTCTAATTCTTGAATTCTAACCAAAAGCTCTTGGCTTCCAAAAGGTATTACTTGGGTGAAGTATCCCCTAGGCTCCAACTAAAGATACTAGTACTACAAGAGATATCTACGAGGGTATAAGCTACGCGCTTAGTGAGAATTATTTCCACAATTAAATACCTAACAACAATTAATCAAACAAATTTATTTAAACAACCATATGAAATGCACAAGCACATGAGCAAACAATACAAACGATTTTTTGGGAATCATATGTTTGAATGGATTTACCCCTTCATTCGAGGTTAGGGTTTCCAAATTCAATAAACTGATTTTTATAAATATAGTTTTCTTTGTAGTATCGTTCGAGCCATTACCCAACTATAAAACATATTTTTATTCAGGTGTTTTTATTCACTATAATTTAATTCGGATGATCCCTCACCGTTTTATAGATCCTACGAGCTCTATGAACCTCCTTACTATACCTTTGTCCCATGAAAGGTATAATAATAAATGAAATGAACTCACCGAATGATATGTATCAATTAATTTAATTAAATACTTATGGCATGATTAAATATCTTACGGGTGATCATAGAAATTCCAGACAATCATTCGTGTAGTAGATCAAACATTCATTATGAACAATTCCCACCTTGATATACTTAAACGTAATTTCAACCAAATATGTAAAGCACATGCATCTTTCCATTTTATCTTTTCCTAATTTTAATACCACTAATTTTACAACAAAAAACATAAGTGCAAAATGTAAGAAATAAACTCACTTGGCCATTTGCGCGGGAACTTTTAGTCAAAGTAATCCTCCAGATATGGAAACTCGGTCTCCACGTCACCTATACAAGAGAAATACCCAAAATGAGTATTTCTTTGAAGTTCTACTTAAACTTACTAATTCTATTTCACTAAGTTCGTCAAAAATCGTATAAAGGGAAATTCCAACTTAAAATGGTCATATCTTGCTCATTTTAATTTGGAATTTCGCATATAATGTACCGTTTTCTACTTACTAGAAAGGATCTATCTATTTCTAAGATTAGTTTTGTCATAAAAAGTCTTTTGGGTCACGAAAAAAGTCGGTACAGAATTACCATGAAAATCCCAACCCTTAAAACACAATTTTTTCCAAATTTATCTTTATCCAAAGATTCTTTAACAAATTATAGATATTTATATGGTTGAAAAATCCTTTGAATACATATATAGGCTCATATTGTATGCAAAACTTAATGTTGTTATCTCAATGATTACTTTTCTTAAGACAAATTGTCTTACAGTGTTGAAACTTAAATTTTAACAACTTTTTTTCTAAGTGTTTTGAAAGAACTTTATAAATCTTGGGTTATTATAAATGAGTATATCTTTATTTTATTTCCCATTTTCTTTCTAAAATGAATTTAATCTTTCTTAACTTTGATCTTCCACAAAATTTACCTCTAGTGATAAAAATGAAGTTCCTAAAATTTTTATTAAGTTGTTGATAACCTATAATAATTTGAGTTGCATACATTTTTCCTTTCAAAATGGTTTTGATAAATAATTCTTTCTCCTCTTAGATTTTTTTTTACTAACTTCTTTAAAAAATAAATTTTATTTCTAAAACTTGGTCTTTTAAGTTCTTTACCAATTTTACTTAGAAGGAAATCATGTTTTAAATTTTCTTAAGTTGTTGATAATACCTATTGTTTTTGAATTTATCATGTTTATATTCTTTTTATTTCTTTGAAAATGGGTTCATCATTTAGAAACTTGGCAATCTTTATTTTTCTAAGTGGGTTTATAAATTAGTGAGTTTATTTTATCTTAACTTTGAAAACTAGACTAGTTTTTTTATTTTTATTATGGAGTTGGTAAAAATACTATAAGTAAGCTTTTTAAGAAAATTTGCTTATCAAAAAACTATTAACACTAGTTTTAATAAACTTCATGTGGCTTATTACAAAAAGAAAAGTTTTTTTGTTAGTTAATTTCTTGATAATATCATCTTTTATTTGTCATTTAAGAAAAATCTTAATGAGTTTGAAAAGAAGTTGTAAAATAATTTTCCCATGTGTTTGATAACAAAATCTTGATTTAGAGACAAGTTATATATCAAAGGAGTTTAGTTTCATTTTCTTTTATTAAATAAAATTACACTTTAAATTTTGTTGAGATAATATCATTATGATATGCATGTATAAAAGTATGCAGTATGAAAATGATGAAAATATAAGAAGCAAAATAATAAGCAAGATAATAAGGTGAAGTATTGGGAACCTTAGCTTCATCAAGATATCCCGGTCAAGTATTGGGAGCCTTAGCTTCATCAAGGCAACCCCGGGACTAAGAATAGATTAGTCCCAAAAGAAAAAGAAGAAGAAAAAGAAAGAAAAGAAAAGGCAATAATAATATTAAGCTTGTTAAAGAGTTAGTGAGCATTTAGGCTCTAAGAAATATATAGATATGCATATAGATAATAATATATATATAAAGGTAAGTTGGGAGCATAATAACAATAATAACAACATAGTATTATCATAATAACAAAATAATAAAATTGGAATTCTTGGCATGTGCAAGAACAAAATATGAACATGTTGTTGCTTCTATAACTCACATGAGCTCTTAGGAAACAACACCATGATCATGCATGATAGACAGTTTTACCTAAGTGTGGTTATGTTAAAGGAAGAAGATGATCGTTGGAAAACTTCATGGATAATGATAGGGGTAAAGGGTTTATGTGTAGAGGAAGATTTTGAAAGAGATTGGTTGAAAAGAGTTTTGGTTGAGAGGAATTGTGTAGGGAGAATTTATGGAGAAATTTTGAGAGAGTTTTGTTATGTAAAATGAGTGTATGAAAGAAGTGGAGAAAAATGGGGTTATTTATAGTTAAAGATGGAGGGAAATTAGGTATAATAAAATAAAATGAAAAAGAAAAATAAATAGAGATGAGAGAGGGGGTATGGTGCCAATTTTTTGGGGGTTTTAGGGGGAGAGAAAATTATTAATTTGTATTTTGTAATGAAAAGTAATTAATATTAAGTTATGATGTGATATAAGATGTATTGGAAAGATAAAATGTAAGAAAATAGATGTATAAATAGTAAAAAAAAGTAGAGATAGATGAATAGTAAGATAGGACAATGAATAGTAACAAGACTAATAATTTACCGGTAATAGAGAAAATATGCATATAAATATGATATCCGTAATTTTTAGTTATCGAAAAATTACACAACTAATATTTTTGGATTTCTTATATTATTACGAATCTAACAGTATTAACGGAATACTTTTACTGTTCGGTGTACCAGGGCATAATTTTTGAAAACTAATCTCGTTCGGATTTGAAATACACTAAAATAAAGCGAATATTATATTTTTAAGTTTTCCTATATTATTTCGAACTATTATCCATCATTTTCTCAATTCCATTGTTTAGGGCTTGAGGTCATGGGACTGTCGGATCTAAATTCTAGGGTTTAGTATAGGTTTTGTTGACTTTAGGGTTTCCGATTGACTTCCGGTTCTAAGGTTTGAGCTTAACTAGGTATAAAAATCTAGGGGTTTACAAAATGAAAGGAATTTTAATTTATAACCAAATCAAATCATAAATGTATCAAAGCCCTCGCATATAATTTCATACCATGAAGCTTCCCATGTCTATAAATGGAAGTGGAAAAAGAGAGATAAATCAACCTTTTTACCCACAAATCCTACCAACTACTACAAATGATGTGTCACAAAATTAAAAACAAAAAGAGAGCTACAACTTTCTATTCTCTAAGAGATAGTGGAAGAAGAATTTGATTAAGACAATTTACCTTTCCACATAATCAATAGCCCACCAAACTTCCGTAAACTAGCCTACCAATTAAAAATTATACCATTTGCACTTCATTTGGTAACTAATCAATTGGGCTCCTTGCACCCTAATTATAATTACATTTCACCATGTAAATACATCATACATCTATCTCTTTCATTGAATCAACCTCAAATGATAAATTCTGCTGATACGATATGAATCACATCAACTTGTGATGAGACCCGATTTTCGAATTAGAATTAAATTAAATCTTTGGATCATTTAGGAACCAATAGAAACCGTGACTAGTTGCTTATAATGAAACAAGAACCTTGGTATAAAGTGAAGACGCCACAATCGGTGATGACAAACCGATTGATAAGTCGAATTGAACACCACAAGGAAATCCCAATAAGTTCAAGAACAAGTTCTTTCCATAACTCAAAGAGAGAAAACTCTCAAATTTCATTCATCATAAACTCTGTCTTTCAATTACAAAGCAAAGGACTACTTATAATAATACAAAGAAAACCCAATGAACATAAAAATAATTATTGCCATCCTCCCACATAAGCTGGTGGCCTTTAAATCAACACAGGCAACCTTTAAAGGAAAAATAATAAATTGAATTAAATTACGAGACAAGAAGGCTAACGGCTTAGAAGTTTATGCCAGCAGCTTAGCCATGAAGGTCAGTGGCATACTATGCTGGCGTACATACAAAATCTTCAAGGTCGACTGCTTTCCATCCTAGGCCGGTGGTGTATAGCTTCATCTGCTTCAACACTTAAAAATCTTTAATCTCTTGTATCCCAAACTATTTATAGGCTTTTGCTTAGTTTGCTTGACTCGTGTTTTAATCATTAGAACTCCAATTAACGAGCCTTGAATTCCTTGAAATGTATTGTTGGACTTGAACTTGGTCAGCTTTGATATTGAGGCTATCTAATTTGCATCATTCCCTCATTCTTCCAAAAGATTCATCCTCGAATCGCCTTTCTTAGACTCATTCAAATTGCATCTATATGTTGATTTGTTAGAAATGAAAATAATTTGATGCATTATTCCATCTAGAATTTCTTGTGGAAACGGTTCTTTAGATTCCTGCAGTATTGAAACATCCATACAAGGCATAGAAAACTCATTAATGGAAAAACAAATATCCTCATTATTTTTATCAATATCACTCTCTAATGTTTGTGTTTCACAATCTAATTCTTTTTTCTCATTGCTCACCAGTATGTTTTTGTCATTTTTTCCCATAATCTCACTGTTTTCTTGGTCAACAACATGAACTTCTTAATTTTCTTTATTTCAACTCCTCCTAAGCTCTTAAAGCTTGTTCATGCATGATCTTCAACTTTTATCTTGTTTTTCATCTTCATTTTCTTTTTTAATCTTGTTGGATTTAAGATTTAATTTTTGGGGTTTTGAAGAAAAGGAAGAAGAAAAGCAACGTAAGAAGAAGAAAGAAAGGAAAGAAGAAAAGAAGAAAAGAAAAGGAAGAAAAAGTTGCAGCTAAAAGAGAAATGAAAAGTAATAAATAGGATAAGAACATAAATAATTAAGGATATTTATGGGTAAGGGGTTCGGTTTAAATCTTTCAGATGATTCTCTTGAGTATCGAAAGTAATTAGAAAATAATTTCATAATTTATAATATAGAAACAATAGTTTGAATTCAAAATCCAGTTTAGGAATTTAACTTTGTAAAAACTTGATATTTAGTTTAAGTTCAGGTTTAAAATTGATATTTTTAAATAAGTAGTTAAACTCAACATTTGTGGGAATCAAGAAAATAGAATTTTAAGTTAAAATGGCTAATTTAGAACATTTTATAAATTTAGGTAAATGAACTTGAGAAAATTAGGTCACTTATAGATTGAAAGAAAAAGGGTCCAAATTGTTAATTGTAAGGAATTGGATGAATCAATTTATGAAGTAAACTACAATTTGGAGTTTGCAAATTTATTGAACATTGAAAATGAACTTTTTTAAGGGTTTAGAGATTTAAAATTAAAAGAAAAGAAGTTTAGTTTGAAATTTATAAAAGAAAATTAGAATTTGATTTATTAAAAAGGATTGTTAAGATAAATTGGATAAATGAAGGGAACATTTAAAATCTCAAACCTTAGTTAATTTATTTATTAATTTGGTTATATCAATATATTTAATTTTATCTCATTAATCATTTTACTTGGCATAATTAGATTATCTAAGTCCAATTTCTAAATTAAGTTCTAATTCATGTTTTGCTATTACTTTTCATTTTTTAAAGAAATTTTAATTCATTTTTAAACATTCATATTTATTAAGTTTATAAACTATAGATAGCATGGTTACATTGTTTTGGTCTTTTATCACATTTATTTTATATTTCTTCCTATATACATTTTTATAAGATATTTTGGGATTTAATTGTTTCTTTAACTTTACACAACTGATATTCTATGCAATAGAGCATATATAAGCAATGAGAATTAGCTTAGCAATTTTAACATTCACTTATTCTATTTTAAAAAAAGACTTAAGACTCAACAAAGACAACAACCAACTAACAACTTGACTAGACTTGACTCTAGACCTAAGACAACACATAACGACACAATAATGAATCATACAACACGACAAACTCAATGATTGAAGGTTATAGACTTGCTTTTCCATTCTTATCTGAATATATATAGCAGTGTGTATATAAAATATACAGTGCTCATATTCTTTCAATCATTAGAGATATTATTTTTTATAATTTTCATTAACATGATCATCTTGACAAGTTTGGAATGAAGATGTCTCATTTTTGCTTTTTATATATATGTTAAAAGTTTACCCTTTTATTTTTGCAAGATATCATAGAAAGTTTTGGAAAATTATATCTTAAAATTTTATTAAGATCAATTCCAATTCTTAATCAATAATTAGATTGTTTACATTATAATATTTTTAAAATGTGAAGAATTAGGAGTCATTTTTGTAATTTCTTTTTAAAACATTTTCAAAAACTTCACATTATTCACTTAATGATTTTTATATTTGAATTGTACTATTTTGGGTTATTATAGTACTAACAGGTGCATAACTTCTATTGAGTTGTGAATTATAATTAAGATTGATGCTAAATTCTATTTTTCACGATTTATTGATGATTTTATTAGTAAAGTAAGTATATTTGTATTATTTTCAAACAAATTTTGTTGGTTGTAGAATCTTACAATTTACGTTTTGATTTTATGACCCTTTAGCAATTTCTAGGTGGAAACTCGTGTTTGACAACCATGGAGAAAACTGCCATTTGATCCATGAAAAAACAAAACCCTCCCAAACACAGTGAAACTTTTTATATACATATTTTTGGTACATACCTTACTTAGGCTATCTACCAGGTTTACTACGTTGAAATACTATCTAGCTACCATAAGAAGTTAATCCACTTTCTGTGTTAGTCTAATTCCCTTATACTTGGCTTGAAAACATCAACCTAATGCATTAATTGGATATTCAACATATGTACTATTGTAGCTCTACAAATGCCAACCTAAACCTAAGTCTTCCATCTTTAGGTGCATCGCAATAAAGTGTAGCTTCAATGTTCGTTTCATAAGCCACTTCCATAACTCAGGTGCATAGATTTAAGGGCATTGAATGTTCTTCCTTCTCTTCAAGGTTGAATCCCATCCCCTAGGTTCCTCCAAAGCTTGGTCCAAGGCTCCCTACAACTATCTTTGTACTTCCCCCTCAAACTCCTTCTTAAGGGCTTCTGCCTTAAAATGATCTAGATACCAATTAAAGAACTCAAAATCAATAAGTCGATGAAATCTAATTGGATCACGTACAGTTTGAACAGCTAAATTTTTCAAAAGTTCCCAAATTAGTCTTAATTAAAAAACCTAGATTAATAAAATTGAAAAACAATTCAAAAATATTGAAATAAAGTGAATTAGAATCAATAATAGTTCTTTAAAAGAAAAAAATCTACAAGAAAAAAAAATCAAAACAATATAGTTAGGAGCATTAATTTTGTAAAATTACAATTTTAACCCAAACTAGGAACTTACGGTATTAAAATTCAAACTTTAAATAAATTAGACTTGGTTGATATATTTAATCTTATTAGCTCAAGAGGTTAATTAAAAACCTAAAGTGTATGAAACAAGCAAGGGTCTTGCATACGCAAGATTTAGACGTACCGGATCATGTCATGTGGCAAGAACCCTAAAGGAGATTTTTTTTTCTCTTGTCTAAAACCTCATAACCCTACCCTGCTAGCCCCATATAAATAGTCTTTTTTCATATGTCTTTTTTCCTTTTAGGAAACCCTCCTAAAACCTAAGATAAGGTTCTTTAAAACCCTAGCTTCTTATTAGTGCTAAATATATAGGATTATAAATATGTACACTAATTAAGCTAATATGGCGCTTTATGAGGAAAACGGAGAGGATGAAGTAGTGTTAGAAGAGAAAGGAGACCTGCCATCATAACAAAATTCGTTGTCAGATAAGCATGAAATCTTAAGACAACATAATGTGGGTATTTTGGTATTTTAAGCATGAAAACTAACTTGGGTGAGTTAATACATGTTTAAGGTGTCAAGAAATCAAGTTTTAGATGTGATGTCAGCTAATGCCAAGTGAAAACTATTGCTTAAAATGAGTAAGATATCAAAGCCAACTTACTTTCATGAGATTATAGTGGTTTTGAATATGGGTATTGATTAGTAGTATAAATGGTGTTTTGGGGTTGAGTTTGTTGTAAGTTGATGTTAGTAGGGTTAAAATGATGAAATCTTGTATGAACATATTGTAAATTATAGAGGAACTATGTAAAATGGATGTTGTTGTCAAAACTAGATGATTTAGGCTTTTAACTTCAATTAATCGTGTTTTAACAAATGAAGATGAAAATAGATAAGTCTAAGCATAAACACAACCTTCAAATACCTTTAAAATCACCAAAATTGTCCTAAAACATGTTTTTGACAAAAATTATCAAGTTTTAGTACGAAACAACAGAAACCCAAAAAAGCATGGATGCACACAAGTCATGTATCTGCCCGCACGTTCTCTAATCCATAAAATGCAAGGAAAACGTGAGACCCAAAAAAGTATGATGGGAACACGACGTTGTGTTTCTATCGTTCTTCTCTCTATTTCCAAAAGCACGATGGAGTGTTAATGAATAACACAAGGGCATACGTTTACCCGTGTTTCACTCGTGTTCGTTCCTGAGTTCGGACTCTGGAAAAAACATAGTTAGAATACGGTGTAACCTATCTACATGCTTCTCATTAGACTAAACAATTCCTTGAACCAGAACAGCACAGGTAGAACATGACACCGTGTTTCCCTCCCCTGAACAAAGGAGAAACATGTCCCTCCTTTTTTAGCCATGTATTGAAGCATGAGATGATGTATTTCCTCGTTATGCTGTACTTCTTCTATCTTCTTCAATTCTTGTCTAAATTAAATGAAACTTAATCTAACTTTTCCTCAAACTTAATTGAAATTCTAAGCATCATTTATGTCGAATGACTAAGTCAATACAACCTGGACATAACAACAAAATGAAGGCATTAGAGATAGTTGATCATGAATGAATTTCGTTTTTCAATTATGAACTTATTGGACATCTACTTTGGGAAAGGATAACAAGCTCACATTGACCAAACGTATGTAGTAATTGCGTGTTGCTTGCTAGGATAGTATAAGTGGACTAAGAATTTAAACTTAGTTAAAACGACTGTTGGTTGCTTCTTGGCCACTTACTCTAGGATTGGCACCTTCAGACTGGGTTACGAGCCAGATTGCAACTTCGAGATGATTGGTAGTTATAGGCACCCAGACCCCCACAGAGTGATTAGTAAGGATAGGTGAGTAGTCGATAGGAGATATTTCAAAACCAAAAGGTCAATTAAGAGTTGTGTGAAGTTGTAATGGAGTTATGCAGGAGTATGAGCTCTTACATAAAGATCATAATGGATTGTGCTCATTAATGACTGCTTGTGTGAAATCGATCCATATGAGACTATTTCTTTATTTTTTTCGATAAGTTTTGGGGACTTATCGAACCACCTCTTCGATGCGTGATCCGTTGAGGAAACCCTATCCCTTTTGTTGGCGAGAGTTATGAGTATTGTAATTATATGGAAATAAATATAAAAATATAATGAATCATGAGATGATTATAGAATAAGTTTAAAGTCAAAACAAGTAAATTAAAAAGGTTTAAGTTTGGTTGTAGAACCAATATTGAAGTTAGGATTTCTGCAATTTTTGACAGATTGTACGTCGCCCCTGGAGAATCTACGCTGCCGGCATAGAGACGGCGTAAAAAGGGAACAGTAGCGTTTTTCTTAACGCTGGATGAAAGGCGCTGTGTACACTAGGGTTTTCTCAACGTCGGCTGGGAACGCCGCTGGCATAGGGCATGGATTTGCCGGCATGTAGTATAAGATCGAAGTTCGGGAATTTAAAGCCCAATGAACGCTATCAACGCTCGTGTAAATTTTGTCAGTGTAAGGTGTACGCCGGCAAGATCTATACATACGCACCGATAAAAGGCCGGCGTATGACCAAATTTATAAATATGAGATGCGAAAGACAGTTTCGAGATATTTTTCTTTTATCATTTTCTCCTTCGTATAAGAGAGTTTTAGAGTGTTCTTGGAGATCTAAACTTGGAGAATCATCCGGAGGGTATTTTTGATCCAAAGCAAGTGATTTGAACCTTTTCTCATGGATTAAATGTGAATTTGTATGAGTTTGCTTAGGGTTTTGTTGTGTTCTTGAAGGAAAAACGTGGGAAAGATTTAAATCTTGAATTTGATCCGTCTTAGTTGAATAAGAAGTGAGTGTTGTGATTAAAACAAGTGAGTATAATGTTCTCATATTAGATTTACATGAATTTCATGCAAATTCTAAGGATTTTTGTGATTTGTTTGCATGAAGGAAACCCTAGATTTGGTTGGGATCCGAAATTGTGGATGTGAGTTGGATTTTGGTGATCTAAATCAGTAAGTTTCGACTTTTCTTTGATGGAATTGAA
This sequence comes from Combretum micranthum, assembly GCA_024138025.1. Taxonomy (NCBI): domain Eukaryota; kingdom Viridiplantae; phylum Streptophyta; class Magnoliopsida; order Myrtales; family Combretaceae; genus Combretum; species Combretum micranthum. The sequence continues at coordinate 58,509 of JAMXBD010001817.1, read as the reverse complement.
TAATGTGTGATTAGATGAATGTGATTGTTCTTGTTGTTATGAATATTAGGGTTTTGGAGGATTATCGAGTTCTGTAAATTGTTGTGGAAGATTGATCGGGTTAGACGGTGCAACTTGGTGATTTTCTTTGTCAGGTTAGGATTTCGGGAGTTATAGTACATTAGGGTTTGTTTATATCGTGTTATTGTATGTTCTATATATGTATGTTGTTGACAGGAGTTTGGAGATTTGGGTTATTGTTGTATTGTCATTATTGATTGAAGTGTTGTAGAGATTCGAGATATTTGGTTGTGGTTGAGTGTTGTTGATAAAGGATTTTTAGGAGATTCAGATTGGAATTTCCTGAAATTGAGAAAGGTACGACCAATCCTTGCTTGATGTTTTTGTCTGTAAGTTTAGTATTGATTGAATGATTGTAGGAACAGAATTTCTTAATAACCTTAATCTTTATTCGGTTTAATAATTGTCTATTTGTCTATTTGGTTGTGCTTGGCTTTGACTAGTAAAAATCTGGTAGACAGTGATACTGGTGAGGCACCATGATGATCTTGGTGTGAGGTTATTCCTAGTAGACTCGTGCCTTGATATGATTCCAGTAGAATTAGGTGTTCTGGATTCGGGGTGTTTGGGGAGTACCCACTCATCCATATATGTATATGATTATTATTTTCAAAGAGTTGTATGATTTTCAATTTGGTTTGAGTAACTCCGAGTTCAGGATTAGAGTATACCTAATACTGGACTGTGTTGTTTTATTGGCTTAATAAATATAATAATATGACTGTTTGCATTAGTTTAAGTTGCATGAATTATCTGCCTGTTGTATGTGGATATGCATTTGTTTTTGGATTGGAGTTATTGTACTGGGCGTCGCCGCTTACTCTTTTAAAATTCAAGTACAGGTGAAGAAGATATAGTGTATGATCTTTCCGGATATGACTTATTCTTTGATAGAAGGGATGGCGATAGTGGACCTGATTACCCAGCCGAGAGTTAGGCTTCATATATCAAATTTATAAGAGAAGACATGATTGATCATTTAGAATTGTAGTTGGATGCTTTTGTTAGTTTTACATGAAAAGACTTTTAATGTAAACAGTATTTAGTTTCTATTGAATTTGTTGATTGTGATGTCAACTTAGATTTTATAGTTAAACAAGGAGTTTATGTTTTATGAAGTATGAGTTTTTAGATTTAACAAGTTTCGTATCCTATGAGATACCCTATGAGTATTTACAGGTGATGATTGTATTATTGTAGATAATAAAGCCTTGCATATCCTATATAAGAGGGATACGTGGCGAGTTATAATGCCTTATTTAGAGCGTTACAAGTACTCTTATGCGTATTGGTATTCTTAGGATCCTGGGGATATCTTGTTTGTGGACTCTAAATATTCTAAGTTGTGGTTGATACGTTAGATTAGGAGCACGTGACATGTAGGGTGTGCTTGTATTACTGTGAACTAGGCTTTGCAGTTTATTTTATTAGCTTTCAAGTTTTTCCTATAAACCCCTGGGAATGACAGCTATGGGGGTTTAAACCGATTAGATGACGTTGCACGAGATGTGGACCTCTTAAGCTTTGCATGAAGAATTTGTTATCATCATTTTGTTAAACTTGATGATTGTATCTAGTTATTTGTCAAGCATTTTCATTTTTTGTATGTGGGTCTTTAAGTCCCAAAGTTTGTTGATCAGTTTGTACTCATTTGATGGGCCCATGAATAATATTTGTAAACTGATTTTTGGGGACCATTTCTTCAAACAACTTAAATTTTAGTTGATGAATCGAACCTGGGAGAATAGACAACACTCTGCTAGAATTCTTTTATAAAAAATTAATAACTTTTCTCAAATAAAAATTAATTAGAAATCTACTTAAACATCAAAATGCCTTGCATATATCTCTTGGAGGCGATATGTATGTCAAAACAACCACATCCTTAACACTCTAAGGGTTGGGTCGTTTCAGGTCTTGTTGAGTTGCTCCTTCACACTTAGGTGCTTGATGTCGAGCCTGGATTTTTCCACTATCTGGTCATTTCTCCTAACCCGATTCACATTAAACCTGAACCCATTTAACATGAATCCTCGACTAGGGGTTAAAAGAAATTTTAATTTTTGAAAACTTTTAGAGTCGCCACCCGATATAAATCGGGAAAATAAAAAAGCTAGGATCAATGGGTTGGTTGATCCTAACTTAGCTACTAGTCTGCGAAATTTGATTTAAAAAAATCAACTTTTAAAACCATATATCATGGATTCGGGGGCTAACCTATTAAAACAATGGTTACCATTTTGGCATTTCAAATTTATAATTTATCCTTTTCATGATCAAAAATTCAATAAAAATATTTACAAGTCACATTTTTTGTTTTTCTTTTTATATTTTTATATTTTTATTGCTAAAAAATTTCACAAAATAACCAAAATGATAAACAAAAAATTTTCTCATTTTTTATTGTCACCCCGTAGGTGCCTACGTACTCGCTAATCGAGATCAGACAAAACGTAGTTCTTTTGAAAAGAACTTTAGTTTGTTGATCAATTTTTATTTTCGAACTATTTTCACTTTAAGTTCATTAAATTTGAATTTTTATGAAAATCATTTTTTATGATCCTATGATCTAATCAATTGATTTTTTTATTTTATGAAAACATATTTTTTCTAAGTCCAAAAATCATTTTTTTAATCATTTTTTATTAAAAATTTTGGTTTTAGAAAATCCAATTTTGTCTTTTTTTTTATTTTTATTATATTATTATTATTTTTTAATAATCATCACATAAATTCACAACATATTCAAAATATTTTACAATACATTAAAATTATTTTCATGCATCAACACATTCTAAAGCAATTTACGTATAAATACATATTAAAATATTCAAAAATATCAAAAAAATAAATTTATATGAAAAATAATTATTTGATTTTTCTGAATTTTTCTGAATTTTTTACTATTTTTTGCTATTTCTGAAATTAATTATATAATAAAATAATGCGGTCTGACCTGGGCCGTTGGATGGAGCGGATGCGATCTGGATCGTCTGATCTGAAGACCAATCCTAGCCGTCTGATCTCGTTGACTCAATCTGGGGCGTTGATCACCTTGATTAAATCTGGGTCGTCTGATCTGGATGATTGAATCTGGACCGTTGATCTGCTTGATTAAATCTGGACCGTTGATCTGCTTGATTGAATCTGGACCGTTGATCTGCTTGATTGAATCTGGACCGTCTGATCTGGGCTGACGTTGACCGATGACCGACGACCGTTGATCGATGTCTGCCGGGTTGGGATTTGGATTTTCGGGTCGGACTCGGATATCCATAGGCGAGGAAGACGATCACGCAACTTTTCGAGCGCTCGTCGGCTGTCTCTGGTGGTTGTTGTCCTCCACAAGCTTGTCGGCCCGACTTCTATGGTGGTGGCGCGTCCGTTGGTGGTGGTGGTCCTCACCCAGAACCACGAGAAGCGGCGGTTCGCGGCGGTGGGTATCGGCGGCCTCAATCGGAAATTTAAAAAAAAAAAAATTTGCAGAATTCAATTCGAACAATTTGAACAAATCTAAGTATACTTGATCACTTTAAGCAACTCCCCAAACCTATTTATCACTTCTAATTAGATAAAAAATGATCCAAAACTCTCGAATTTGGAATTTTCTTCTTAAGAACCCTAAGCTTCGAAATTTTCGAATTCCTTCATTTTGATTGTGTTTGTTGAAATTGATGTGTGCCTTTTGCTCATGGATCACCCCTATTTATTAGATCCTGGTTCAATTTCGGTTACAACTTGAATTTAATGAGATCCCAATTTTTCGCAAAAAATTGAAACCGACAATTGGAAATCGATTCATTGTAACCGATGAAATAAATGAGTAAATACTCGAATAGTCGATCCTATCTCTGTATAGGATCAAATTAATTGCCCAAATTCATCGAATTTGGTCGGCTACCATTGATGATCCTTTAAGCTTCCATAACTTTCGCAATTTTTTCTCAAATTTCAACCGACTAATTGAGACTCTTCGAGACTTGATTTTATCCAACATTCAATGCAATTACAATCATTTTCCATGCCGACTATCATTCACATAATCAATTTTGAAAAAAAACAATAATTACACACTCAAATCGTGATCCAAAGTGAGTGGTTTGGGCTGATTTTGAGCAAAAAACAAAGAGGAAGAAAGTCCAAAATTTTGCATCCAAGCTGGTTCAAACCCATGACCTATGGCTTGGGATAGGGTTTGGGTCAGTGGTCTTAACCAATAGGCCATTGGCCTGTGCCTGTTTAGGTTTGACAAATTTTGATTTTAAGGCTCATTCAAAATTCACAAAAAATTTTTGAAAATTTGTTTAATATATTATATCAAGCTCAAATAATTAATTATTTTTATTTATTTCATTTATTTATTTATTTATTTATACATATTTTTTTTTTTATTATTTTTGTTCAAAAATTCTTATTTTCTTCCTATTTACCTATATTTTCTTCTTTTTAATTACTTTTCTTATCTTTTCTATATATTTTTTATTACTTTTTATTATTTATTATTTTTATTTTTTATTATTATATATACATATTTATGAGCTTCATGTAACACTATTTTTATTAAAATTAGAGCCTAAACTTGAGCAAAAATTGGGTGTCTACAGCTGCCCCTCTTTGTGGCTAAGTTTGAATAAAACTTGGCTACAAAGACAAAAGATAGCCAATTTTTGCTCACTTGACAGAACCTAGGTCATCAATGGACTTCTAGACAAATGGTGTCAATTTGATTGGATGAATTTGGTCATTTGGTCTTGGTCACCATCTGGAATGAATGGATTTCTAAACTTGGTCTTGATCACCATCTTGAATGGATGGACTTCTGAATTTGTCTTGATCACCATCTTGAATGGATGGATTTTGAATTTGTCTTGATCACCATCTTGAAGGATGGATTTTGAATTGTCTTGATCACCATCTTGAAAGGATGGATTTTGAATTTGGTCACCATCTTGAAAGGATGGATTTTGAATTTGGTCACCATCTTGAAAGGATGGATTTTGAATTTGGTCACCATCTGAAAGGATGGATTTTGAATTTGGTCACCATCTGAAAGGATGGATTTTGAATTTGGTCACCATCTTGAAAGGATGGATTTTGAATTTGGTCACCATCTGAAAGGATGGATTTTGAATTTGGTCACCATCTTGAAAGGATGGATTTTGAATTTTGGTCAGTACTAGACTATCTGTCGAGTCTAGACTGAGGGGTATGTACAATTTTTCAGTCCACTGGGAGTTTTTTTTTATGACAATTTTGGTTCCATATCCAACATTGATGATAAAAAGCATGCTTCAATTTTCTATCAAAATTAGTTATCCTTGCAGTAATATTTTCTTTTAAAATAAGAACAATCAACAGACCAAACTGTATAAACGCATTCATTCAGCATTATAAGATGCTCAAATTTCTTTCTCTGATGATTCAAATGGTGTTTGGTTGAAATTTATTTGGAAGAATTTTGTGGGTCAGGCTTTGATCCGACTTCAGAGAATTTCAGGGATATCAACTTTGCTTATAATTAATTAAAATAAAATCAATTGATCACTTGAAATGACAAATTTTATTGATCAAGGATAATACAACTTTACAGCATCTGAGTTCACAGGATCCTTTAAATCGGGTCCATCCATTTGGGAAAGGATTAATGCTCCTCCCGACAAGACCTTCTTCACTATGTATGGTCCTTCATAATTTGGTGTGAACTTTCCCTGGAATCTTGCACATTTGGCAGTACTTTTCTCAGAACCAAATCACCTTCTTGGAAATTTCTTGGCTTGACTTTCTTATTAAATGCTCTAGCCATCCTTTGTTGATACAATTGCCCATGACACATGGCAGTCAATTTTTTCATCTAAAAGATTTAACTGTTCAATCCTTTGTCTAACCCATTCAGCTTCTTCGAGCTCTGTTTCAGCCAGTACTCGGAGTGAAGGAATCTCAACTTCTACTGGTAAAACGGCTTCAGTTCCATATACCAGGGAATAGGGCGTTGCCCCAGTTGACACTCTTACAGAAGTTCGATACGCCATCAATGCTAATGGGAGCATTTCATGCCAATCTTGTATGCAATTGTCATCTTCTCAATGATTCTCTTGATGTTTTTGTTGGCGGCTTCTACTGCTCCATTCATCTGTGGGCGATATGGAGTGGAATTCGGTGTTTAATCTTGAATTGCTGACATAAATCAGTCATTGCATTGTTGTTCAGATTTGTACCATTATCGGTAACGATACTTTCTGGAGTTCCATATCGAGCAATGATATCTCTTTTGATGAATCGCACCACAACGGCTTTTGTCACACTGGCGTATGAAGCGGCTTCAACCCACTTGGTAAAGTAATCGATTGCAACTAGTATGAATCGATGACCATTTGAAGCTTTTGGCGAAATTGGCCCAATTACATCTATTCCCCACATTGAGAAAGGCCATGGTGTCGACATTGACTGTAATTCCTTGGAGGAGCATTTATCTTGTTTGCGTAAATTTGACATAAATGACAAGATCTCACATGTTTGATACAGTCCGATTCCATGGTTAACCAGAAATATCCTAGCCTCATAATCTTTTTAGCTAGCATATATCCGTTCATATGAGGTCCACATACTCCCTCATGAACTTCTTCCATTAGTTTTTGAGCTTCTTTTTCATCTACACATCTCAACAGGGTTGTATCGAACGACCTTCTGTATAGGTATCTCCACTTAACAAGAAATGACTTGCCAGACGCCTCAATGATTTCTGATCCTTTTTTGTAGCACACTCAGGATAGCTACCTGTTTGCAAGAAAATTTTGATATCTTGAAACCATGGTTCACTTGACTCAATCACAGCACAGAATGGGTTCACTTCTTATTCGGACTTGCAAAGGTTGTATTCTTGCTCCTTCAGTGAATTGGATTAAAGAGGCCAGAGTAGCCAATGCATCAGCAAATTGATTCTGAGTTCTCGGCACATAAGTGAAGGAAATTTCTTTGAATCTTCCTGCTAACTCAGCCAAGTGATTATGATAAGGAATCAACTTGGGATCCTTAGTTTTGAACTCGCCTCGAGTTTGGAAAATGATAAGTGATGAATCTCCAAACACTTCGAGCTCCTCGATATTCATTTGAATTGCCATTTCTAATCCCATGATGCATGCCTCGTATTCCGCTACATTATTTGTGTAAGGAAACATTAATCTGGCTGATGCGGGAACTGTTCTTCTTTGGTGAGATGAGGACTGCCCCTATTCCACACCCGTATACATTGGCTGCTCCATCGAAATACAACTTCCAACTGTTGCTTTCGCTTCTGTTTCTGCTATCCTGATGCCTTCATCTGGAAACTGATCTTGTTCCTTAATTCTTCATCATCAACTGGGCTTTCTGCAAGTTGATCAGCTAAAACTTGTCCTTTGACTGAACTTTGACTTACATAAGTGATATCAAATTCAGAAAGCAGCATCTGCCATTTCGAGATTCGACCAACCAAAGCCGGTTTGCTTGCCAAGTATCGCAATGGATCATGCTTCGTAATCAACTCGATCGAGTAGAAGAGCGTATACTGCCTAAGTCTGTGCATAACCCATACTAATGCACAGCAGGTCTTTTCTATCTCTGAATACTTTTGTTCTCCATTTGAGAATTTCTTGCTTAAATATAAACAGCTCTTTCTTTTCCTTCCTCATCTTTTTGCCCGAGCACACAACCCATGGATTCAGGAAGAATCGTCAAATACAAGAACAACGGTTTCCCCGGTTTTGGAGTAACCAGTACTGGTGGATTCGTCAGATATTGCTTTATCCGATTAAAGGCTTTTTCACATTCGTCATTCCATTCAATTAGGGCATTCTTCTTCAGCAGTTTAAACAGCGGTTGGCACTTATCAGTCAACTGTGATATGAATCGAGCAATGTAATTCAATCTTCCCAAGAGGCCTCTGATTTCTTTTAATGTTTTTGGTGGAGGTAAATCCTGAATTGCCTTGACCTTATCAGGATCGATTTCTATCCCTTTTTGGCTAACCATGAATCCTAATAATTTTCCAGATGTCACTCCGAAAGTGCATTTTTCTGGATTCAATTTCAACTGAAACTTCCTTAATCTTTCAAAAAGCTTCCTTAAACACTACATGATCCTCTCCTTCCTTTGTCTTGGCGATCATGTCATCTACATATACTTCCACCTCTTTGTGCATCATATCATGAAGTATAGCAAGCATTGCTCGTTGATAAGTTGCCCCGGCATTCTTGAGACCAAAAGGCATGACTTTGTAACAAAAGGTTCCCCAGGCTGTAACGAATGTGGTTTTGACCTTATCTTCTTCGGCCATTAATATCTGATTATACCCTGAAAATCCATCCATGAATGAAAATAGATGATTTCCAGCGGTATTGTCCACTAAAACATCAATGTGAGGCAACGGGAAATTATCTTTCGGGGTTGCTTTGTTTAGATCTCTGAAATCCACACAGATTCTCACTTTCCCGTTTTTCTTAAGTACTGGCACTATTTTGATACCCAATCCGAATAATCAGAAACCTCAATGAATCCTACTTCAAGCAACTTTTTTACTTCATCCTTGATTTGGAGGAGTAAATCTGGCCTAAATCGCCTTAATTTTTGCTTTTTAGGTTTAAAATCCTCCTTTGTTGGCAATTTGTGAACCACAATGGATGGGTCTAAACGGGCATATCGCTATACGACCATGCAAAAACATCCAAGTATTCGGCTAGTAACTTGGTTAAATCTTGTGCCGTGCTCTCAGGCAATTTTCCCCCTATCCTCAGATTCCTAGGGTTTTCGCTTGTTCCCAAATTAATCACTTCAATGGTTTCGGGAATTTCAATCCTTCCTTGTTCAAAATTTTGCCAAATTTCTTGTGTTCTAAATTGATAATCAATATCATCTTCAACGTCTAACCCAGTAGAGTTAGAGGTGATATTGATATTTTCATTAATTATACGCGCGAGATATCCCTGAACTTCATCACAATTGTCGAATCTGGTTGAATATGAATGAGGAATGTATGAGAATATGTGAAAGCACAAACAGAAATAAATTTCATTAAACTGGGACGGTGTTTAAGTACACTTATTTGAGCATCACATAATACTGAAAAACACAAAACAAATCTAGTCTTAGATAAGTTCTTACTTAAAAGACTTAATACTAGCGCAAGGCACAGAGAACCAATTTCTCAAGATCATTTCTTTGGATGAAGCATCTTCTTTGATATCATCTGGCTGCTGGATATGATGTGGCTTTGGAAAGGAATGGCTGATGTGAGGGATTTTGATAATTGGATCATACTCCTTGTCGAGCTTCCTCCTTCTCATTTGGTTTTTCATTTCTGCCACTTCAGCACGAGTGGGGGAATAACCCAGTCCAAAGGTTCCCACCTGAGCTTCTTTTTCATCATTCATCATACAGACTTCGTCAAACATTTGGAGCCCGAAGTCTTCTTCTCCTTCTTTTCCAATGTAAGGGACAGCCGTCTCTTTGTAAATGGCATAATCCTGTTCTCCCATAACAGTGATGAGTTGACCATTGGCTATGAACTTAACCTTCTGGTGCAGGCTTGATGGTATTGCCTGGCAGCATGGATCCATGGTCTTCCCAAAGCAGATTGAATGTTCTGGGGATATCAATTACTTGGAAAGGAATAATGAAAGTTTGAGGCCCGATGGTAACTTCTAACTCCACTTCACCTATTATATCCCTTTTTGACCCATCAAAAGCACGAACCACAGTAGAGCTTGGTTTGATGTCTGACGGTTCAATCCCCAATAGGCTCAAAGTGGCTAAGGGGCATACATTCAAAGAGGAATTGTCAACTAATACTCGAGAGATGATCTTTCCACAGCTTTTGACTACAATGAAGAGGGCTTTGTTATGTTGACCCCTTCCTCTCCCAGTTCTTCAGATGAGAAACTGATTTGCTCATTTGCAAAGATTGAGTTGATTATATGCCCAAGGCTTCTTCTGATACACCTCTGGAACTTTCACTTCTTCTAAGGCTTTGAAAAGAGCCTCACGGTGTACATTAGAGCTAATCAGCAGACTCATGAGCGATATTTGGGCAGGTGTTTTGGCCAACTGCTCGACAACTTTGTATTCACTTGCTTTCATCAGTTTTGCCAATGCTGACTTCTCTTCATCTTTCTTCCCTTCTTCATTTTGCTGCTGTGGCATATTCACAGTTGCATTTTCCGGTCGACTCATAAACTCTTCCTGAGCGAGTAAGGCCACCAACCATGGCCATTGAAGCATGATTAACCGCTTTATAATCAAATGGAGCGGCTTTATAATCACTCACAGCAAGGGGTATCTGAAAGGTATAGCTCTTGGGCTTTGATGAAGTTGATCCATCTTCACTGCCTTTGCCTATCTCGATTTTGATGGATCTAGGTCCACCTCCGATCATGCACACAAGCTCTTCTGGATCCGGAATTTCAGCGGTAATCATATTGATAACCGGTCCATGGTTTGGCAATGGGTTAGTAGAGACATTTGGAGCTTCAATGAAATCCAACTGGATGACTTTTGCATCAATAAGATCTTGGATTTTATGCCTAAGCCTCCAGCAGCTGTCTGTTGAGTGCCCGATTTGCCCCATGTGATATTCACACTTCAGCTCAGGATTGTAATTTTTAGGCCTGTAGTCTTCTTTAGGCACTTCGAGGTTGATCAGATTATCGGCCCTTAGTTTAGCTAATACTTGGCTAAGGGGAACCGGAATTCGAGTGAAGTTCCGCCTGTTGAACCTTGATTGTTGATTTGGGACTGCACTTTGTTGAGTCTGATCCTTATTCTGATTTTGATTCTGATTTGTTGACAACATGACTTAGTGGGGCCAGTTGCCCGAAGTGTTGACCATGCTGACGGTTGAATCTTTTCCTTTGTATGGGACATTTCTTGGTGCAGTATATTTCTTTTCTTGTTGCAATTTTCCTGCTGAAATTGCATTCTCAATCCTGCATCCAGCTATCACCACTTCTGAGAAACTTGCTGATGCATGCCCAACCAGATGGGAAAAGAAAGGTTCCTCTAATGTGTTGATAAAAGTGAAAGTGAGGTCCTTTTCAGGCATCGGGGTGGTGATCCTTGCAGCCAATGCTCTCCAGCGCTGAGCATACTCCTTGAAAGTCTCTTCTTTCTTCTTCTTCAGATTGCTTAAATCCCATACCGAGGGCGCCATCTCAATGTTAAACTTATACTGATTAAAAAATGCCCTAGCCAACTTGTCCCAAGTATCAATTTCCTGATGGTCTAATTGGGCGTACCAGGCCAAAGCAGCACCAGTAAGACTGTCCTGGAAGGTTTGCACCATCAGCTTGTCAAACTTTGCGTATTGCCCCATTCGTCGTACATACAATCTGGTATGCATATTAGGACAACCTGTCCCGTCATATTTTTCAAATTCGGTGCCTTAAATTTCTCAGGGAAGGCACCTTCCTCATATTGAGGCAAATTCAGGATCGCGGTTTGATCAAAACCATCGAACGTCTTCATTTTCTCAAGCAGTTTTCTCTCCATCTCTTTAGCCTGAGCTTCCAGTTCTTTCTTCAACTCACCGCATTAAACTCATTTGGTGACTCCTCTTGCTGAATAAGCTGTCCCTCAATTTCTTTTCCTTTCTGTGCCCTGAGGATTCTTCAGAAGTTGGGGGTCTTAAGTTGTGCAAGACTTTGTGTTAAAGCCTGCATCTGTTCAGCAATTCCAAGGAGGGTTTGTTCCATGGTGTTGAGTCTTTGCTCAGTGGTCTGGTCTGTGGGGTTGTTCCCGGTGTTAGACATCTTAGCTCGGGATCTGGTAACAATAGGGCTCCTAACCGGCTTGGCGCTATCTTTCAATTTTTGACTTAAACTCGAATTTGCTAGACCTGGACATTTATTTTATTAATATCTTTAAAGAAAATGAATTAATATACATATGCAAGAATGTAGATATGCTATCACACAGATGCAAATGGGGATATTGACCAATGATTTTAAAAAAAACATCCAATTTGTATTAAAAGATAATGTTTGACATAACAAAACTTCTAATGGTTTAGAAACCTTATTTCCTAGTGACTGAATCAAAACTACTTTCTAATGGTTTCAAAGAACCTTGATTCCTAAGGACTCCTAAACCAGTCTTCTTGTCTTAGTGGGGCAACAATCTTGTCTTCCAGGGCTAGAATTTTCTTTCGAGCTGCCTTCAACTCGGCCTCTAAGAATGCAATTCTGCTTCCAGCACTTTGCAGGCGATCCACCATTTCCCTCTCTCTTTCTTGGAAATCTCGGTGACATACTTCCAGGCGAGCCGAAACAGCTTCCATGTAAGCAGTTGTTTCAGGGTCAGGTTCGATGGTGCTGGTTGAAGGACATCGGGAGCTTCATATTGGATATCCTTATTTTCTTCATTTGGCTAGCCACATACCACCTGGTTGCTCTATACTTCTTGGTTTCCTTACTTTCTGGCTCGATTTCAAAAACTGGCTTCACCTCTCTATTTTCCCATATAGCTCGGATTTGATTCAGCTTGAATTCTTTAGCTGGTAGGATCTTGGTTGGATCCAGATAATCTAGAGTGACTTGCTCCAAATTAGGCTTGACAGTAATATCTTGCAGCATACCATACTGTCTGATAACACTTGAGGGTAATAACCAGTACAGCCGGTGAGTCCAATTAGGGGCACTGCCATGTATTCCTTGCAACTTAGGATGGCAACAGGGCTTTTGAACCAGCGAGCTTGCCACATCATGTCTTCAGGTGGCATGTCTTCAAGAATGGCAATTATATCCCATAGAGGATGATCATCTTCCATGTGGACCCTTTCAGCAAAAGATTGGATGAGATCATATTTCAGACTGATGAGGGATCCATTAGCCAATTCTTTTCCATAGTGCTTAATGTGGCTAGCAAACCAAACCATCAGTAAGTGCATGCTTGCTTTGAACTTGCCCTGTCCTTTAGACTTGATGTGTTCAGACTACGGACTTGTTCGGCTAGAAGAGCGGGAACATAGGATTTGCCAGCTAAATATTGAGAAACCAGCTCTATGACCCGGAAGTGGATGAACAAGTTGCCATTAGGGAAGAGAATGGTTGCAAAAGCAGCTACTATGAAGGCATTAACCCGGTTTTCTTCCCAAACTTCAAGTGGTATACTGAAAGTGGCTCGGTTGCTTTTAAAGTATTCAGGGGTTCCAAACCAGTCCATCAGTGTGGTTAGCCGGATGCAATATTCATTGCAATCATTGATGGCTTCAATTATTGGTCCCCTCTTGATCCCAAAAAATTCTGAGATAATACGGACCGGGCTATGCTTGAAGTTCGGAACATAGATACCTTCAGAGGTAGGAGGTGCTTGGAGTAGTCTAGTATATTCCTCAATGGTGGGCTAAGTACATGCTGACCCAACAGAAGACAACTTCTTCAGGTTCCCATAGATGAGTGAGGGCTCGGAACATGGTGAATGGAACATGGATCTTTGGAAGGCTGAGGATTGGGCCTAACCTATCCTCAATGAATGACTTTTGGACCGGACTAAAACTGACAAACCATCGGTCTAGTAGGAGCATTGGATCTTTGAAAAGTTCCACTCTATTTTCTCTAATAAGGCGAGCCCATAAGCTATCGCTACTGTCGGTTGAAGACATCATTTTCTGGAAATTTTTTTAAAAAGTATAAGCTAATATTTACAAAATTTTTGAATTTTTTGATAGCTTTTATATTTTTTAGAATTTTCTTCTTCTTTTTTTTTTTAAATATTTACATATGTTCATTTATATTTCAACTCCATCTTTTAGAAAAAGTTGGTCATATCCCATGCTAATGAATGCATGATTTGGTAAGGTTCTATAGGTTCCCCGATTTAGTGGTACTAAACCGGAGTGGGAGGACATTTCTTGATCTAGAGGGTGGAAAGCCACAACCCCCGGACCTTACTTCGTCCTCCTCGCTTAGGCTCTTAAGACGGCCCTGGTACGACCGTATCTAGCACACAATCATGTTAATGCAAATGCAAATGCAAATAAATAAACAAACAATCAAGCTTTTGCTTTCTATTTTACATACTTGCAAGGTTAGTATATATTTACAAAACAATTATTCAATATAATATACAAATAAATATATATTCACATGGTAATTTACAAAAAATAAGCAAGGATAAATTCAAAATTTAAAATTCCTAAGTGGCTAGCCCTCTTTTTTTTTAAAAAAAAATTTAGGTGTCCCTAGTGGAGTCGCCAAGCTGTCGAGCCTGGATTTTTCCACTATCTGGTTCATTTCTCCTAACCCGATTCACATTAAACCCGAACCCATTTAACATGAATCCTCGACTAGGGGTTAAAAGAAATTTTAATTTTTGAAAACTTTTTAGAGTCGTCACCCGATATAAATCGGGAAAAATAAAAAGCTAGGATCAATGGGTTGGTTGATCCTAACTTAGCTACTAGTCTGCGAAAATTTGATTTAAAAAAATCAAACTTTTAAAACCAGATATCATGGATTCGGGGGCTAACCTATTAAAACAAAATGGTTACCACTTTTGGAATTTCAAATTTATCCTTTTCATGCTCAAAAATTGAAATAAAAATATTTACAAGTCACATTTTTTGTTTTTCTTTTTATATTTTTATATTTTTTATTGCTAAAAAATTTCACAAAAATAACCAAAATGATAAACAAAAAATATTTTCTCATTTTTTATTATCGCCCCGTAGGTGCCTACGTACTCGCTAATCGAGATCAGACAAAACGTAGTTCTTTTGAAAAGAACTTTAGTTTGTTGATCAATTTTTAATTTTCGAACTATTTTCACTTTAATTTCATTAAATTTTGAATTTTTATGAAAATCATTTTTTATGATCCTATGATCTAATCAATTGATTTTTTTATTTTATGAAAATATATTTTTCTAAGTCCAAAAATCATTTTTTAATCATTTTTTATTAAAAATTTTGGTTTTGGAAAATCCAATTTTGTCATTTTTATTTATTTTTATTATTATTATTATTTTTTTTAATAATCATCACATAAATTCACAACATATTCAAAATATTTTACAATACATTAAAATTATTTTCATGCATCAACACATTTCTAAAAGCAATTTACGTATAAATACATATTAAAAATATTCAAAAATATCAAAAAAATAAATTTATATGAAAAATAATTATTTTGATTTTTCTGAATTTTTCTGAATTTTTTATGAATTTTTATGAATTTTTTACTATTTTTTGCTATTTTCTGAAATTAATTATATAATAAAATAATGCGGTCTGACCTGGGCCGTTGGATGGAGCGGATGCGATCTGGATCGTCTGATCTGAAGACCAATCCTAGCCGTCTGATCTCGTTGACTCAATCTGGGGCGTTGATCACCTTGATTAAATATGGGTCGTCTGATCTGGATGATTGAATCTGGACCGCTGATCTGCTTGATTAAATCTGGACCGTTGATCTGCTTGATTGAATCTGGACCGTTGATCTGCTTGATTGAATCTGGACCGTTGATCTGCTTGATTGAATCTGGACCGTCTGATCTGGGCTGACCGTTGACCGATGACCGACGACCATTGATCGATGTCTGCCCGGGTTGGGATTCGGATTTTCGGGTCGGACTCGGATATCCGTAGGGCAAGGAAGACGATCACGCAACTTTTCGAGCGCTCGTCGGCCGTCTCTGGTGGTTGTTGTCCTCCACAAGCTTGTCGGCCCGACTTCTATGGTGGTGGCGCGTCCGTTGGTGGTGGTGGTTCTCACCCAGAACCACCAGAAGCGGCGGTTCGCGGCGGTGGGTATCGGCGGCCTCAATCGGAAATTTAAAAAAAAAAAAATTTGCAGAATTCAATTTGAACAATTTGAACAAATCTAAGTATACTTGATCACTTTAAACAACTCCCCAAACCTATTTATCACTTCTAATTGGATAAAAAATGATCCAAAACTCTCGAATTTGGAATTTTCTTCTTAAGAACCCTAAGCTTCGAAATTTTCGAATTCCTTCATTTTGATTGTGTTTGTTGAAATTGATGTGTGCCTTTTGCTCATGGATCACCCCTATTTATAGATCCTGGTTCAATTTCGGTTACAACTTGAATTTAATGAGATCCCAATTTTTCGCAAAAAATTGAAACCGACAATTGGAAATCGATTCGTTGTAACCGATGAAATAAATGAGTAAATACTCGAATAGTCGATCCTATCTCTGTATAGGATCAAATTAATTGCCCAAAATTCATCGAATTTGGTCGGCCACCATTGATGATCCTTTAAGCTTCCATAACTTTCGCAAATTTTTCCCAAATTTCAATCGACTAATTGAGACTCTTCGAGACTTGATTTTATCCAACATTCAATGCAATTACAATCTATTCCATGCCGACTATCAATTCACATAATCAATTTTGAAAAAAAACAATAATTACACACTCAAATCGTGATCCAAAGTGAGTGGTCTGGGCTGATTTTGAGCAAAAAACAAAGAGGAAGAAAGTCCAAAATTTTGCATCTAAGCTGGTTCGAACCCATGACCTATGGCTTGGGCTAGGGTCTGGGTCAGTGGTCTTAACCAATAGGCCATTGGCCTGTGCCTGTTTAGGTTTGACAAATTTAGATTTTAAGGCTCATTCAAAATTCACAAAATAATTTTTTGAAAATTTGTTTAATATATTATATCAAGCTCAAATAGTTAATTATTTTTATTTATTTCATTTATTTATTTATTTATTTATACATATATTTTTTTTATTATTTTTATTCAAAAATTCTTATTTTCTTCCTATTTACCTATATTTTCTTCTTTTTAATTACTTTTCTTATCTTTTCTATATATTTTTTATTACTTTTTATTATTTTTTATTTTTTATTTTTTATTATTATATATACATATTTTATGAGCTTGATGTAACACTAATTTTTATTATAAATTAGAGCCCTAAACTTGAGCAAAAATTGGGTGTCTACACTTGACTTAACTTTTTCCATTGTGGCATTCAAAGGGGTTAGCATACCCTTAGATTAGGCCTATTGCCTAGTCATACAATGATCCTCTTAACCAGTCACTTGCTCTATAGTAGAGATGCTATTCTCATTTCTAGATGACATCTTCTCCTCTAAGTTTTAATTCCACTTGCCATAAGATTAGTTCTTCAGACACTCACATAAGGCACTTAATGTTCTAAAAATATTAAGGAAAGATAAGTTTATCCTAAAACACAGACATAAGTACTTAGAAAGAGAAAGTAGAAAGAGAATCTTTAAGAAAATTATCCATATCTACTAAACTCACCAATCGTACCTATTGTTGTACAATGAACTTGGACAATCTAGATTCTATTTAATTATTTTAAAACTCATAGAACTTCTCATTATTTTAGATTTGGATGTCGTCACGGTTCGGTTCGAGTCTGGAATTGGACTCGAACCACCAGTTCCCAATTCCAAAAATGGTGAAACCAGAACCAGACTAGTGGGAGCCAGTCCGGTTCTCGGTTCTTAAGAATTGCTAGTTCCCATGGTTCAGTTCTGGTTCTAAAGGAACAGGGGACCATGATATAAAAAAAATCAATTAAGTAATTTACTTAATTTAAGTAAGAAAAAAATAAAAAATAAATTTTTAACTTGAAATAATATTGAGTCTAACAATAATTATTCATAGTATTAGTTAAAAGAAATTCTACAATTATGTATTTATTTATATATAATCACTTGTACTTTTTGAATTGTTATATTAACAATGTGACACTAAATATTCAAGATACAAATAAGTCCCAACAACTCTAAAACAAGCCACTCATTGTTAAGAAAGAAAATCTACTTTGATTAGAAGTCTACATAAACTTAACAACATATGATTTCAAATATATTTACTAATAACACATCAAATATTGAGAATAGGAAATAAATTTTTTACTATTTATGCGAAAATAGTTTTAAATATTTATTTTTTAATTACAATTTTTATAATTTCTTCTCTTTATTTATTTATATTTTTTATGGCTTAGAATCGCAAGAACCGTTGGTTCTGTAGGTTCTCAATCGATTCTTGAACCGGTGGTTTAAAAACCGTCGGGTCATGCGATTTTTAGGGGTGAAATCGTAAGGACCTGCTAAAATCGGCAGGTTTATTGGCGGTTTAAACCCGTTATTTCTAGATCGATTCCTAGTTTAGGGTTTGTTTGGATGGTCTTTTTTCATTTGTATTTGTATATTTTTCAAAATGATATGTGTAAATATGTCCGATTTGCATCTATATTTTATCTATATTTGATTTATTTGATCTTTTGATGAGAACTGCCAACTTTTTTTTTATCTATATCTATTTCTTGATAAATAATTTGTTAGACAAAAGTTTGAAAAAAGTGTCTGTATCTGCCGAAAAAAAGCCAAACAAACAGACCTTTAAGAATCCCGATGATGAATCAGATCAATTCTCGATTCGGAACCGAGTCTTAATGATGTCGATCTAGATCCCTCATTGGATGGAGGGCCTAATCTTCTCCCATAATTAGAACTTTACAAACTTCAAGAGTTTGGCTCCATTTTGAGGGTCCAAGATAAATGCACGTCCATTGTAATAAGATAATAAAACTTTACTTATCTAATATTTATTCTAATTCCATTTACAAGGGTAATCAAGTACAAGGTGAGATTTTTGCCCATCATAAGTGAGCAAATACAAGATTAGATTTTTACCCTTAAAAAAAATAAAAAATGTACTCTCATTATTGTTTAAATTATTTTTCAAAGGATAATAATATTAAAATAATATATAAAATACCTTTTATTTAGGGATTTTAGAGTTTGAAGTGCTTAATTTCAAAAATATAGAATTTAATTAGGTTAATATCTTGGGCAATATCTGAATTTGGATAAAATATGTAATTAGGTATCTAAACTTTGAAATTGATCGATTTAATATTTGAAATAACTTTTTGTGCACGCCAATAATATTTCTGTTAAGTTTTTTTAATGACTAAATTAATCAATTTTAAAATTTATATAGATATTATATTAGTCAATTTTAAAGTTTATACAATAATTAACTAATTTTAAATTTTAAATACTTAATTACATATTTTATCAAAATTTAAATAATATTTTTCACATTATCCCAATTTGATTACACATAAAACAAGCTTGCCGGTTTATCAAACAAACAAGCGCGGTCTGCAAAGGTGTCCTATATGCAAAATAAAAAGGGGTGGTGTCAATTTGATAGAAATCGCATAGACGAAAAGTTGTGTGCTACCTGTGCCATAGCTCAGCATGCGACATTAAAAATAATAATAATGATAATAAATAAATAAATGGTAAGAAGAGGCCTTTAGCTACTATCTGTGCGAGTGATCGTGTGAATCTGGGAGCGAGAATGGCCTCAGTGGCTGCTCTATCCTACTCCTCCTTTCCATCGTTAAAGTTTCCATACCCCACCTTCCGCTGCCGCCACCACCACCACCGCCAGCAGCCACATCCAACCTCTCTCTCTCTCATTCTCATGCTTACCCTCTCTGTCACGCTAAACATACTCCTCCCTCCACTAATCCAATCAAATCACTTGGCTTCACTGCCATATTCGTGGCGCTGGGTTTGCGCTTCGCTTCTTCGGCTCTCACTCTTCCTCCTGTCGCTCTCGCTTCGGACTCCCATTCTCTCTCCCACCTTCGTCTAGGTCCAAACCGGTTTCTCCTCTCATATTCCTCTCTTAGCTAACCCTAATCTTCGTTTAATTTTCTTGAATTTTACATCAATGCACGATTCATTTCTTTCAATTTTGTCTTGCTTTATTTGGTTCTTTAGTTCTTCTTTTTGGACATAGCTTATAAAAAGGTGGTCTCATGCAGTTCCTTGTATTGGTATAAATAAGCCTCAGGAATAAAGATATTAAAATTTCATATTGATTTTTTTCGAACTTCTTCTTACTTAGCTATAAAGTGCTAATCATGAAGATTAAAGCGATAACGGAATATAATCTCGAATAAAGTTGTTCTTCTTGGTTATTGAAAGCAATGAGAATCAGGGGTTATTAAAAAAAATAATAAACTTCTCTGAAAGAAGGAAATTATTTCGTCATTTCTATGGAGTATTTTCTTTCAAATAAATCGATTATTATTAATCTATGAGGAAGCATTTGCTATTTTTTTTCAGATTGACAGAAGCTACCTTTTTTTGGGGTCGGAATACATGGTGATCCTGTGATACAGCAGGGGAAATGACATATCTTAGGAAAGGATAACAGTCCATAAGAACTTTTAAGAGTTCAAGATCGAATTATAAATTGGAATGATGGATTAGAATTCCAGTGCATTTACGACACTGTGTTTACACACACTTAATTTATATCCTAGTAATGGAAAATAAGTCAAAAACATCCGATTCAAGTTTGACCAGAAATTTATGTAATTTTGAAAACTAAACGCAAAGATTATAATTAAGGACCGAAATAGCTAGTGTTTAGGCCCCCCAACGCCCCTTTTTTTTCAATGCATTTGTTTTGTTTGTAAATGCAAATGTAGATGATGCAAGTAATAATGGAAATGAGCATGGAAGTACACAACGGGAAGAAAAGGAAGAAGCCAGAGAGAGGGAGTTGGAGGAAGCATTTGAGAAATGGAAATCAAAGTCATACCCATTAACTGTACCTTTGAGAATTGTTGCTCTTCGAGGCTCTGTGCCTCCTCCATGGATAAAGGTATGCAAATTTTAATAAACCCTTTAATGCAATTATTCCGTTCTTTCTTCTTCCTTGTATAAATACAGTTCTGTTTAACAATTTATTATAGGAGATGGTGGGGGGACACGATAGTGAAGGTTCTTCGTTTTCTGAATAATTTAATCCATCCTTTTCATTGTTCATAGTTGTTCATATGTTATGGTGCTAAGTGAAAGAATTATGAACCAAAAGTGAATTGTATTGATGGATCAATATGAGATTTGCAAGTCCTAGATATTAGACTAAGAGCAGAGTTATAAGCTCCTATACAGAACAGATATGTTCCTTACTCTCTAGAGTTGAAAATAAAAACTGAGGTGAAAGACTTATCTCGCCTCGAAACTCCAATTTATACTGCTGAATGTCTACTGACTACCAAAAATAAACCACTACAAATTAAAACCTATGACAACTAACTATTTCTAGATGCTTCTAGGTATGTATAACTGCTAATCTAATGACCATAGACAAGCTACTATCCCAACCATAAAGAAAAGCAATACAACAACTGGCTGCTTGTCAGGTGGTGATAGGTGGGCACATGACAGTAGTGGGTTGTAGCTAATGAGGGTGTTTATTGCCTGTACTGAAAGCGGCCAAGAATTGAGGAGGAATATGATTTTCATTATTTTGAAGTGGAAATCATCTTCATTCCAATATAACTTTTGAATAAAATTATACCCACCAATAAATTATATATCCTTAACCTTTAACATTTTCCCCAAAACAAATTACCATAAAGGAGTTAGAATTCTTTCCTTCAGACTGAAATGTGTAAATATCTAACTAAAATCCCCTTGCCAAAAAAAGAAAAGGATATAAATAATTATGACACAGGAATTTATATAACTTGGAGATCTTTGACCTTGGTAAATTTGATTTAGCTCCTTTCTGTTTTGTGCATTTCCTACTATTAATGCTAGAGAATGGAAAACGATTTCCCTTAAATGGTTTGTCTTTTAATTAATTTGCTATTTGTCAGATAGAGACAGTATACTATTATACTCCTCCACTTCCTTCTAATTTCTTTCAATTATTTTCCTCTGTCAAATCACCATCAATTATTATAAGGAGCATATGAATGGATGTGTTTGTTAAATTCATATCGACAGCATCGACAAGATGTTGATCTAAAAGTTTAAATGGCTATATATTATTGTGGATTCAAATTTATTATTTCTCACTTTCCTCATATGGGGCACTAGTTGAAGTTCTTGAAAGTGGAATAACAAAAGAGAGGGTGAGTGATAGTGCAAGGAGTCAAACACATCTGCAAGAACTATTTATATGGTGATAGATAATGTTTTTGGTTACTTTAATGAGTTTGAATATGCTGTCAATCAATCCCCTATTTAATTTTTGCATTTTATGGGCTATAATAAATTTTCTCAACACTTGGATGATAGAGAATACTAAATAATCTTTAACCAAAAATGATTATCAAATTATATATATGAAATCACACCTTCATCTTTCAGTTTATACTTTTAGGTAAATCAATTGGGGACCTTAATTTTAAGTTAGCACATTCATCTGAAATTTAGTAAAGTTCTACTTCTCCTCAAAAACTATTTTACCAAATGCAGGATTTAAGTAGTATGACAGCCCTCGTTGACGTTGATGTGTCAATTATACTGATAGTTAAATTACTTAACTTTAAAATCTGTAGGACTTCATAGCATCCCAAGGAAAGAGGGTGAAGTTGATGCTCAAGTTGCGTGAAAGTCTTGATGGCATCTTCTCTGATATGTCAGCCGACTTTAAGAAAGGCAATGTCAAGCTCACATCTGCTGCAGCAGCTGATTTGGTTACTCTTGGTGACTCATGGCTTAACTTTGCTATTGAGAAGGCAATAATTGAGCCAATAGAAGGGTTGGAAGACAAGGAATGGTTCACACGCTTAAGCGACAAATGGAAGGTAAAGAATAAACAAACCTCTTATTGTGTGTTTGGAATTCTTCCCTATGCTATTTTATCACGTTTATAAACTTGCATTTATGAGATGCATTTGAATCATGGTGAATGGAACCTAATGGATACAAATTTTCCCATTTTCACATCTAGGATTGACATGTGCAATGTATCTTGCTGTAAAGATATCTTGCTAAGTTGGTAACCCTTTTGCAACTTAAGTTGTTAAATTAAAGAGATTCATAGAGTTGCATTGTATGAGAGAGGCACTATATCTAGAGATCAATTTCACGTTCTGATCCTTGCCTTTTGACTTTCATGTTTCATTGCTGATACAAGTGTTGTTTGGACATAATATATCATCCATTCCTTTAATTGCATTCGGCTTTTGTTGAGTTGATAAATTCATACAAATACATGGGCATGTATGCTGAAAATTTCAACACCTCTCTCAGGAGCCAGCATATGATAATGATTTATTATGCATTGCTATATGTTTATCTACTTCAAGGAGGTGATATGAAATTGATTCTTATTATTTCACGAGTGAAAATGCCTATTTGTTTTTGTCGATGAAAAACTTTATAAAAGATGACTTGCAGGTTGAGGTAGAAGATTTACTGTTAGGGATACACTAACAATGGTGGAGCAAAAAAATAGGATTTACTTGCTGTTTGTGCAGAATGCAGTTGCATC
The DNA here is from genome assembly GCA_024138025.1 of Combretum micranthum. Taxonomy (NCBI): domain Eukaryota; kingdom Viridiplantae; phylum Streptophyta; class Magnoliopsida; order Myrtales; family Combretaceae; genus Combretum; species Combretum micranthum. Next base: position 35,151 of record JAMXBD010001817.1, on the reverse strand, counting down.
TTCCCAGATAATATTCTGTTCTTCAAGCAATATTTCATTTGCACTGAAAAGGTTTCAGGTATATCTACGCAGGAATTCTGAGGGGAAGATTGATCCTGAAGGTAACATCTGGGCAGCTCCATACCGTTGGGGCAGCATGGTGATAGCATACAAGCAAAGTAAACTGAAAAAGCATAATATACCTCATGTAGAGGTAACTAAACTATGACTTCATTGTATTCAATCCTAACCATTTTTAATGCAAGTACATTTCATGCAGTCTTTCTGTTGACATGGTTGTCTGAATTGCTACTTGCCCTTACTTGGGATTTCATAGATTCCTTGTTTCTATATGATGGAAGTCACAAAGAACATTGGGGGTTCCAACATTGGATAAATAGATCAACAGGAGCTATGAGCCTTTGCCTTGTTTGTGCAACCTGCCACCAAAAAAAAAAAAAAAATTAATAATAATAAAAAAATAGAATAAATGAAAAAAGAAATGAAGAAATAAACATTTTCTCTTTTCATAAGAAGCTTCATTACTTTCTGTTTAAGCACCACTGGCATCAGATCCCACCTGGTTTCTGTTGATGATTCAAAACTTTTTGATGGTGCTTCCTTAATATTTGCAGTGTCTGAAGTTATCCCAGCTTTTTGAATTTGACGGGCTTACATAATGTATTCCATGTGTTCTTGTTGGGAAAACATATTCCAAACCCCAGTTGTATAGTAGAATTATAACCTATGGCAGTACCATGGCCAAAAGTTGTTTATTTATACTTAGTGAAGAAAAGAAATTAGTTATATACCCCCAAAGAACAAAATTTAAGCATTTGATGTCTCTTGATATGAAGTTTCAGTACTTTCAATTTAAGCACCACTGTCATCCAGTATCACCTGGTCTTCTGTGAATGGTTCAGAACTTCTTCATGGTGCTTCTTTAATAATTTAACTTTCTGAAGCTGTCCAATGTTTGGAAGTTGACTGTTTGACATAATGTATTCATATGTATCTGACTCCTTTCTGAGAAAATTCATTCCAAACCACAAATGGATAGTAGAATTTGAACCTAAGGCAATAACATGACTGAACATTGTTTGTGATATGGAACAGAGGGTTCATCGGCCTATAGTGCAAGTTTATAGTTGGAGAAATAAACAATAATGGTTGTGTACAGTAGTGTGTAGTATATGTGGTATGTGACAGTTTGTGTTTAGTTAGTAGTTAGTATGATGGTATGGATATTATATAGAGTGCTGACGTGGACATAGTTAGTTAGGAGTGTTAGTACCAAAGTGTAAATAAGGAGATGTTGGAAAGGGAGGAGGGTAGAAAAATAATACATATCAATTGTTCAAAAATCTGTTGGAAAGATTGTTGGAGCTGAGAACCCTAGCTGGTAAGCTCTAGTCTCTATTTTGCTTAGTTGAATGAGTTTTTCTCTTTGTTCTACATTCTTGATTGCAGCTTGTATCAATTGGCGCTGTCTGTGGGAAACCTAGAGGGCTGCAATATGACTCGAATGGAGACTCTATTGGATTCTATGGCGAAAGATATTAAGGAAATCGGAGAAGAGATGCGCAGTTGTGTGTCGGAGCTTCAATAGCAGATTCGAAATACGAATGTCCAGGTTAGTTTGATTGATGGCTCCATTGCGAATATTCAAATGATGATACAAGACTTGTTGTAAGGATTGCGAGGAATGAGTATGATTATAGGATCTATGGGGAATTCCAATGACCGGAATAATACCGAATAGGTCTTGAGCATGAACGGGAAGGTGGCGATGGAATTTGATTTGCTTAATGATGAGGGTTATAAACGAAATGCTGGGATTATCTCTATTCTTGAGTTTGACGGATCAGATCCGGTTCATTGGCTAACTTTAGTGGAGCAATATTTTGAGATTCATCAAACCAAATCTGATTGCAAAGTTCCTTGGGCGTCAATGTATATGAGAGGTTGATCATTGTATTGGTTGAAAATGTTGAAACGAGAGCTGTTGATAAGGTATGGTGGTTATGCAGCTATCAATCTTTATGAAAGTTTATCTACACTGCGGCAGACTACTTCGATTGCTTCCTATGTTGAAGATTTCGAAGCCATTACTTCTCAAGCTCTGGATATGACCAAGTTACAATTGCTAGGATATTATCTTGAGGGATTGAGAGAGGATATTTTGATTAGGGTTAAAACATTTAAACCACAATCGTTAGCTGTGGCTATGGAGTTGACTTCAAATATTGAAAAGAGTATTGAGTTTGGTATATGTTTTTTACAGGATGGGCGCAGGGGTGAGTCTGGTGGATTTTCTAGAGGAGATCAGGCCTGCTATGCCAAAAGCGAGAGAAACTCCATCCCCCTCTTTCCTTTTTTCACCCCTATGTTGCCATGCGGGAAGGGCATGGGGACTTCAAAAAAGGGATCCTATCAACTTATTCCGACCTAGGATAATAAGCTCATGAACTTAGTCTTACTTCATCGTCGAGAAACGAAAGAAGACTTCATTTCCATGGCAAGTCTGTGAAATAACTGCGATGAGAAGAAAAAAAGAAGGCATTAAGAGTCCCTCCTGGCCCAACCCTAGACACTCTAAGATTCTTTTTCAAATTCAAACCTGCTCTCATTTCAAGTTAAGAGATAGATAAATAAACACATCCCATTGCACTGATCGGGCGTTCGTAGTGATTGAGGGGTTCGAAGACCAAGAAGTGAGTTATTTATCGGCCAAGCATTCTTACGGCTAGATCCAATCCCCCGGTCCCCGCGTAAAGGAAAAAGAATTTATGCCTACACAGAACAATTTCTTCAATGTCAGATTTTCGATCAAGTTCAATTGCTAGGAGCTTGACATCATCAAATTTTTATGCTCCAAATCCTAGTGGGAGAACATTTCAATCTAGAGGAGGGGGTCATATTTCAAATGATAGGAGAGTAGCGAGTACTAATTCGATTGGGTAGTCGGCTGTTGGATCGAGTGCTGTTACTAAAGCAAGTTCTAAGGGGAATAGTGGAAAGATGTCCAAACGAATGACTTACAATGAGTATTTGGATAAAAAGAAAAGATGAATCTGTTTTCATTGTGATTAACCATACACTCCTACTCATTGATGCCCAAATAAATCACTTCGAGTGGTTATTCTTGAGGATGATGTAAGTATAGTGACTGATGTTGTTGAAGGGAAAGATCTAGAGTGGGATAGTGATGGAGGCGTGACGGATGAAGATCTTATGGCGTTATCTTTTCTTGTTATGAATAGCTTCAATAGACCAAAAACTATGAAATTAGAGGAGTGTTGCTGCAACAGAACATCACTATTCTTGTGGATAGTGGAGCTAGTCATAATTTCATTTCTAGAAGGTTGGTCCATCATTTGAAGCTTATTGTAAGTCTTACTTTACCTTTTTCGGTACAGTTGGGGGATAGGCATAGTCTTCAACCAAGGGGGATTTGTGAGGGAATATTGTTGCATATTAATGAAATTCAAATTTTTGTTTATTATTATGCGTTGGATTTAGGAGCTATTGATGTGATTCTTGGTGCGGCATGGTTGAGAACTCTTGGTGAGATAAAAGTAGATTGGAATTTAATGACCATGAAAATTCCATATCATGGAAGAGAGGTTCAGTTGTGTGGAGACCTGGCTTTGCAAAAATTTCGTACCACTTTGAAATCCTTGCAGCATTTAGGAGAGGAGGATGAATGCAGTATGTTGTGGCAGTTAGACATGGACTGTCGGACTACGAAAGTGAGTCCAATTGATTTTCGTATTACATCCTTATTATCAGAGTATGCTATAGTTTTTGAGTCCAAGGCGGCTTTACTACCCTCATGAATTTTTGACCACCGTAGTCCTTTAAAATCGGGTGTGGGATCGGTTAATGTGAGGCCCTATAGATATGCCCAAATTCAAAAGGATGAGATTGAACGGTTGGTCAAAGAAATGTTGGAAGCAAGTATTATTAGAGATAGCTCCTCTCCATTTTCTAGTCTGGTTATATCGGTCAAAAAGAATGACGGATCGTGGAGATTTTGTGTGGATTATCGTGCTTTGAATGCGACTACAATTCCGGATAAATATCCTATTTTGATCATTTAGGAATTGCTAAATGAGTTGTTTGGAGCCGCAATTTTTTCTAAGATTGATCTTAAAGCGGGATATCATCAAATTCGTGTTCACTCGAAGGATATAGATAAAACCGCTTTAGGACACATCAAGGGCATTATGAATTTTTGGTAATGCCTTTGGTCTTACCAATGCCCCTGCAACTTTTCAATCCACTATGAATGATGTGTTTCGCCTATATTTGAGCAATTTTGTCTTGGTATTTTTTGATGATATCCTAGTGTATAGTGCTAACATGGAAGACCATTTGAAACATTTTAGAACTGTATTGGAATTATTGATGCTACATCAGTTTACGGCCAATCACAAGAAATGTATATTTGGTCAATCATCTTCGGAATACTTGGGCCATATCATTTCGGTTGAATGGGTTGCAATGGATCCGGCTTAGGTGAGAGCTGTTCTTGAATGGCCCATACCTTCAACTTTGAAGGGGGTCCGTGGCTTTTTTAGACTCTTGGGGTACTATCGCAAGTTTATTAGTAGCTATGGTCAATTAGCTAGACCATTGACCAATCTTTTAAAGAAAGATACTGTTGAATGGAGTGACGCAGATTGGAGTCTTTTCGGTCTTTGTAGCAAACTTTAGTAGGTGCTCCTGTCTTAGCTATGCCTAATTTTGATCAACCTTTTGTCATTGAGTGTGATGCATCTGGGATGGGAATAAGTGCTGTTCTTATGCAAAATCACTAGCCTATAGCTTACTATAGCAAGGCTTTATCTGATAGAAATCTGATGAAATCTACATATGAAAAAGAGTTGATGGCACTTGTCTTGGCTATTAATCATTGGCATCCTTATTTACTTGGTTGCAAGTTTATTGTTCGAACTAATCAGAAGAGCTTGTGGCATTTACTGCATCAGCATGTTACAACACCTGATCAGCAACATTGGTTAGCCAAGTTGTTGCGATATGAGTTTGAAGTTCAATATAAGGTTGGTAGTGACAATAGGGCTGCTGATGCCCTATCAAGGCAGTTTGAAGATGCTGATTTGATGGGTATTTCTGGTCCAATTTGGATTGATATGGACTCTGTTTGGACTGATGTGTTGAAAGACACTATTTTGTCTAGCAAAATTAAGGTGTTGCAAGAAGGAAAAGATGCTGGACGTGGTTTTCGATTGGTGCAGGGTACTTTGTACTATAATAACCAATTGGTTATTCCTTCTAATTCTTCTTGGGTGCAATTGTTCTTGCATGAATTTCACTCCTCATTTGTAGGAGGACATGCTGGTTTTGTTAAGACATACAAAAGGTTGATTGCGCATCTTTATTGGGTGGGAATGAAAACTGATGTTGCTAAATTTGTGGCTAATTGTGCTGTTTGCCAACGCAATAAAATTCAAAATTTGGCTCCAGCGGGATTATTAAATCCTTTGCCCATCCAAATGCTATTTGGGATGATGTTTCTATGGATTTTATTTTGTGTCTACCACGCTCTAAAGGATTTGATGTAATTTTTGTGGTGATTGATCGTTTTTCTAAGTATGCTCATTTTATGTTGCTGAAACATCCATACTTCGCTAAAGTGGTGGTTGAGGTTTTTATGAAGGAAGTAGTTTGGCTTCATGGATTTCCTAGAACTATTGTGAGTGATGGGTGCCAAATTGGTTTCAATGCCTTTTCCTTCGAGTTTCCTTTCATTATATAGAAGAGTATGTACAACAAATTTACCTTTTTTTTAGGTGTACAAGATAAGTATTATCTCTATTTACAACCTAATTTTATGTTATTTATTATTTTGTTATAACAAAAAATATCCCTAAAAAAACGTAAATCAAATAGTTCTTATCCTAAAATATCTCCGTAACATCCCCCTCAAATTGATGATGGTAGATCAAAAAGCATCAATTTGTCAATCAAGAACTGATGTCGATGTCGATGTCGATGTCGATGTCGATGTCGAGAAAGGGCTTTAGTGAATATGTCTGTAGTCTGATGTTTAGTAGAAATCTGAAGAAGAGTAATCACATGTTTGTTAAAGGCTTCGTGTATGAAATGGCAATCGACTTCGATATGTTTTGTATGCTCATGGAAAACTGGATTAGCAACTATCTGAATAGCACTTGTATTATTAGCATGAAGAGTAGTAGAGTGAAGCTGAGGAAAGCCAAGTTCGCTTAATAACCCACGAAGCCATGTGATCTCAGAGCAAGCGGAAGACATAGCACGATACTCAGACTCAGTGGAGGACTTGGAAACTCTGTCTTGCTTCTTACTCTTCCAAGAAATGAGTGCATTTCCTGAGAGTATGCACCATCCATTGATAGACCGACGAGTATCAGCACATCCAACCTAATCAGTATCACAATATCCCACCAATTGTAAGGAAGAATCCTTAGGAAAGAATAACCCACATGAAGAGGTGCCCGTTAGATATCGAATAATACAACTGACAGCAGCTAGATGGAGATGTCGAGGGGCTTGCATAAACTGATTGACTTGCTGCACTGTAAAAGAAATGTCAGGTCGAGTAATTGTCAGATAATTCAAACTCCCAACGAGTTGTCGATACAAGGATGGATCTGAAAGAAGCTTGCCTTCCTCATGAGAAAGCTTGAGATTAACCTCTAAGGGGGTAAGAGCAAAGTTACCCGATTGGAGACTAGCTAAGGAAATCACTTCTTGTGTGTATTTGTGCTGATGTAACAATGTACCAGACAGAGTAATCTAGACTTTAAGACCAAGAAAGTACTGCAGAGGATCGAGATCTTTCATATAAAAAGAGGCCTTGAGATGCTGTTGCAATTGCTGAAGTAATTCAGTATCAGAACCGGTAATCACAATGTCATTGACATAAACTACAAGCAACACAATGCCTGTAGAAGTCTTGCGAAGAAAAAGAGAGGAATCAAACCGACTCTAAGCAAACTGAAAGGCAAGTAAAGTAGAGCGGAATTTATCAAACCATGCGTGCGGAGCCTGTTTCAGTCCGTACAAGGACCGCTGTAGTCGATAAACCTCTAAAAAAGGTGTAGTAAACATGTCGAGAGGTGGAGACATAGATTTCTTCCTTTACGTCTCCATGTAGGAAAGCATTCTTGATGTCCATCTTCTTGAGAGACCACCCCTATGAAGCAGCAAGTGCTAAAATAGTTCGAACGGTAGTCATCTTGGCAACCGGGGCAAATGTTTCATCATAATCAGTGCCATACTCTTGACGATTCCCAAGAGCCACAAGACGAGCCTTATATCGGTCGAGTGAGCCATCAGATCGAAGCTTAACTGAATGCACCCACTTGCAGCCAATCGGTTTGACACCAAAAGGACAAGTCACAATATCCCAAGTTTGATTTTCTTGAAGAGCCTGGATCTCTTCTTGCATGGCCTGCTGCCAACATGCTTAGGAAGCTGCTTGGGCGTGGGAGTGAGGAACAGAAATAGTATCGAGAGTGGCAATGAGTGAGGTAAGAGGAAAACCATACCTATCAGGTGTATGTCTAACCTGAGTGGAGCGTCGAGGTATAGGAACCGCAGAATCAGGTATCGAATCAATGTCTGGAAGGAGCGTTGGAGAAGGTGGAAGACGTCGTTGATATACTAGACCCGGTTTAAACCGCTTAATCGAAGGAGACACGTCATCAAAAGCTGGAAGAAGAGCAACAGATGAATTGGAAATAACCTGAGACTGAAAGAAATATTGATTTTTGAAGAAAATCACATTTCGAGAGATGCGCAATTTATTTGCATGAGCATCATAACAAATAAATCCTTTGTGATTAGAGCTATATCCCATAAAGGCACACATGATAGACTGGGCAACAAGCGTGTGACGCTCAACAGAGGGTAAATAAACAAAACAAACACACCCAAAAGTGTGAAGGGATTGATACTCAGGAGAAATGCCAAACAAACGAAAATAGGGAGAATCATAATTGAGAGTGGTAGTAGGTAAGCGATTAATCAAGTAGACAGCAGTAGATAAAGTTTCTACCCAGAACTTAGATGGTATAGGCGAATCAATCAACAAAGTATGAACAACATCTAAGAGATGATGATTCTTACATTTGGCAACCCCATTCTATTGAGGGGTATAAGGACAAGAACGCTGAGAAATGATTCCTTTTTCTGAAGATATGTCTGGAATGAATGGGACATGTAGTCTCCCCTTGAGTCAGAGGGTAAGATTCTGATATAGGTACTGAATTGTGTCTCGATAAGCGCAACAAAGTTTTGAAAAACAGGAAAAACGTCACCTTTAGAACGAAGAAAATATACCCAAGTAAGTCAACTAAAATCATCAATATACGTCACAAAATAACGATACTGACCATGAGAAACAACAGGACTTACTCCCCAAACATCAGTAATCTCAAAGCATTTAGAAGCACGACTACCATGTGTAGGAAAAGGCAAAGTTTTACTTTTACCAAGACGACAAGTAGCACAATCAAAAGAAACAACAGAAGAATGAAAAGAGTCTTTATTGCCTAAAAAACCATGTTTCATAAGATGAGTCAAGACAATAGAATTGGGGTGACTCAATTTCTTATGCCAGACTTCATTGTTATTGGTAGTAGCCGTACATGCAAAAGAAATGACACTAGGAATAGAAAATTGTAAAGGAAATAGATGTCCCACTTTAGGCCCCTTTGCGATCACCGTCCCGACATTTGATCCTGCACAAGACAACCACCACGAGAAAAATGAACATCACAATTATGATCGATCAATTGTCCAACAAAATCAAATTAGTAGATAATCCAGGAGAGACAAAAACGTTTTGGAATAAAGAGCCCAAATTACCAACAACAGTGCAAGGTACAAGTACAAATTCAACAATCTGAATAGTTTGCGTGCCTCCATATTTACGAACATCATGGAGACCAATCTTACTACCATTCATATGATTAGAAGTGCCCGAATCAACAATCCAAGAATAAGTGGAATTTGTACTTGTACCTTGCAGGCCTAAGACCGTAAACACGAACATAATCATCTGTGACCATGGTAGGAGTGAGAATAGACAAATCGGTGCTTGTAGTGGGGGGCGGAGAAGAGGATGATGGCTGAGCAACAGCTTGAAAGGTTTGGGATTGGCGATTCTGAGGCCGGACTCAACATTCTTTGATGATATGACCCTCTTTCTTGCAGTAGTTGCAAACTTTCTTAGGACAGTTGCGAGCAATATGACCAAACCCCTCGCAACTGAAACATTGCACTTTGTTCCTTCCTTTTCCTTATGCTGTATAGGCTACATTCACAGCTTCAGAAACAACCTTCTCAGAAGTCATACTCATCTGAGTAGATGGCCGTTGTTCTTCATGCAGTAATTCTCCCAAACAAATATCCAAAGAAGGAATTGGATTACTATTCAATAAACTAGCTCTAACAGGCTTAAATTCAGGTCGAAGCCGCGAGTGCCATAGCAGGAACCTTAGAATGAATGATAGCAGAATACTCTCCCCAAAGATTAATAAATCTGAATAAAATTGCTCTATAGTTAAGTGACCTTCATTGAAATTACTAATTTCCAATTGCAATTGAAATTTTCGAGCACTGTGGTCTTGGTGATAATCACGCTGTAGATAGTTTCATATAGCCTGAGCCGTAGTAAAACACTGAAAATTGGTGACAAGATGAAGCTCCATCGTTCCCAATAGGAAAGAGATCACCTTAGCATCGTTGACCTCCCATTAGGCACGTTCTTTTTTATTAGTGGGAATGGGAACAGAACTATCAATATGGGTTGATAATTCTTTCCCTTTCAAAAACATCTTAAATTGAAATTCCTATGTAGGAAAATTTTTGCCAGTGAAGCGAACAATAATATTCTCAATGGATATCATAAAATATTATGGAGAGAAACAAAATGAGAGCTACGGCAAGAAAAAAAAATGTTGATATCAAATTATGGAGAAAAAAAAAAAAATGACAGCCATGGCAAGGAAAAGTAAAAAGATTTTGATATCAAACAGCAAGGAGAAGCCTAGATTAACAATACCCACTATTCAACACGTACGATCAACAAGGTGAAATGTGAAGAAAAAAAATTGATATCAAATAGCAAGGAGAAGCCCAGACTAACAATACCCATTGTCCAGCACGTACGATCAGCAAGGAGAAATGCCAAAATCAAGGTTCGATGAAGTCGCGCGCACCTAGATCCATCGTAACAAAGGTTGTCGACCACCTTGCAACCACTACAGAACAACCAGTCACCACCAACGAAGATTCGACTGCCACAAAGAAGGCCAATGGACACCCAACCACCGAGAGAGAACTACTGAAAATATGGATAGTCCGAGGAAGTCACACCCAGACCGACGCAATAGAGGTTGTCGACCACCTCTCAACCGCTACAAAAACGGCCAGTCAACACCACAAGGGGATTGACTGCCACCGAGAAGCCCAATGGACACCAGCCACCTAGCTACCGAGAGAGAACTATTCTCTATTAAAAAAAAAAAAAAACGTCAAGACGCAAAGATTATTAGAGTAGGGGCTCTGGTACCATGTCAAATTGGTTTCAATGCCCATTCCTTAGGGTTTCCTTTCATTATATAGAAGAGTGTGTACAACAAATTTGCCATTTTTTAAGACATATAAGATAAGTATTATCTCTATTTGCAACCTAATTTTATGCTTTTTATTATCTTGTTATAATAGAAAATATCCCTAAAAAAAGTAAATCAAATATTTCTTATCCTAAAATGTCTCCGTAACAATGAGGATCCATTATTTGTGAGTGGGCTTTGGAAGGAGCTCTTCACTTTGCAAGGCACTAGATTGCATTTTAGTATGGCTTATCATTCGGAAACGGATGGGCAAACCAAAGTATTGAATCATTGTTTAGAGTGCTACTTAAGTTGTTTTGCTTCAGAAATTCCTCATACTTGGGCTAAATGGATAAGTTGGGCAGAATTCTCATATAATACTTCGTTCCATTCTTCGGCTGGTATGACACCTTTCGAAATTGTTTATGGTTGGCTACCACCTTCTTTACCTTTGTATGTTCCTAAGGAAGTGTCAAATGAGGAATTACGGTTAGCTATGCACTCTCAAGATGATGTACTTTGAAGGTTGAGAGCTAATTTAGAGCATGCTCAACTTCAGGATTGTACATTGGCTAATAAGCATCGGAGGGGCGCTAAGTGTACTGTGGGTGATTGGGTGTTTTTGAAATCGGGGCCTGCCTTGCAAACACGCATGGGAGCTAAATCTACTTTTAAATTAGCTCCTCGTTTTTATGCCCTTTCCAGACTGTGTGTCGCATTGGGCCGATTGCTTATAAATTGAACTTGCCTTCCCATTGCAAACTTCATGCGGTCTTCCATGTTTCTCTCTTAAAACGTTCACATGGAGCGTTTCCAGTCTTATAGGATCTACCCGAGGATTTGGTTCATGGGGTAATTGAGGATGGTCATTATCCAATGCAGGTGTTGGGCCATCGTTATTACATCCGTGAGGGTCTGGAAGTTCCTCAAGTATTAATCCAGTGGTTGGATTCTACTAAGCATGACGCTACTTGGGAAGATACTAAGGCAATTATACTTTAGTTTCTCGATTTTGTCGTTGAGGACAAGGACAATCTTCACAAGGGGAGTATTGATACAGAATAGCAGGTTCATCAGCCTATAGTGCAGTTTATAGTAGGAGAATTAAACAATAATGGTTGTGTACAGTAGTGAGTAGTATATGTGGTATATGACAGTTTGTGTTTAGTTAGTAGTTAGTATGTTGGAATGGATATTATATAGAGTGCTGACGTGGACATAGTTAGTTAGGAGTGTTAGTACCAAAGTATAAATAAGGAGATGTTGGAAAGGGAGGAGGGTAGAAAAATAATTGTTACACGCACTACTCAAGAAATCATTCCTTTTAAGCATGTCTATAAAAGAAAAAAGAAGAAAGAGAGAAGTTGGGTTGTTGGTTGTTTTGTGTTAGAAATGTGTTAGAAATATTCGTTGGTTATTTTAATATTATTGTTGTATTGTAATTTTGTTGGTCTAGTGGTGTGCTGGTGTTATGATTGTATGTGTTGGTGTGTGAATAAGCCAAGTGGCATGTTATTGTCTTGTGTTGAATAAGTTATGTCCAGTTGTATTACTAAGAGAAAAATAGGGAAAAGGCAGTTATGTAACTGCCATATTACATTTGTATTTATCAAAATTGAATAAGGAAGAAAAGGACAGATTTCATTTCCCTAAAACTATATTCTTATGAGATTGTTTGGTTCTCTCTTAATGAGCCCATATTTCAATTATCAAAATAGGTAGAAAGGAAAGAAACACTAACCGATCTTGTAACAATTTGGTATTAGAGCCAGACATGGTAGTAGATATCAAACAATTACAACAACTATATTAAATCTTTCTCCAAATGTATAAATGTGATAGGGCGCAAGTTGAAGAAATATCCCAACAACTAGCGTCTCTATTGAAGGATGTATCCAGTAAGAAGAGCAAGGAGAAGGAAGATGGAGCCTCTAGTGGTGATGACGACCGTACAGAAGGTGGATAAGCCAACACGAGTGAAAATAAAAAAGGAGTATGGTTGCCTAGGTCTTCAAAACTCGATTTTTCTAAGTTTGATGGGACTGAGGATCCTATTGGCTGGTTAAATAGATGCGAGCACTTCTTTAGACACCAGAATACTTCCGAGAAAGACAAGATGGAGTTGGTGGTAGTCCACATGGAAGGGGAAACGCCATTGTGGTTGATGAAAGTGGAAAAAGACAAACCCAGTTTACAATGGGATGAGTTTAAGAAATTATGTAATAATTAGTTTGGCCCACCCATGTGCATGAATCCTTTGGGTGAGTTGGCTAAATTGAAGCAATCTGGAACTGTGGAAGCATATCGTGGCAAATTTCTTCAACTTGCGGCCCGGGAACCTTCTCTCTCATCTGACCAGGAGGTGAAGTTGTTCTTGAGTGGTTTGAAGGAAAATGTTTCCATCGATGTTAGGCTTCAAAATCCAAAAGACTTGATGCAAGCAGTTCACTTGGCACGGATTTTCGAACGGAGGAATCGAGCATTGTAGAAAGAAATGGATGTTTCTAGGAAGAACCCACTTTCGAAATTGTAGAAAAGAAACCACCTTATGTTCATTGCTTAAATCAAAAGGAAATGGAAGAAAGGAGGAAGAAGGGATTATGTTATAATTGTGACAAAAAATATACTTTCGGGCATAAATGTAAAAGGCTATTTTGGTTAGAGTCATTAGATGAGGCCGATCCAAATGAGGAGATTCTAGATGTCGACGAAGAAATTGGAGTGTCATTACATGCTATGGTTGGAATAGGAAGGGCATGTACCATGAAGTTGCGAGGAATTATCAGTGGGCATGCAGTGTTGGTTTTAGTGGATTCTGGGAGCACCCACAGTTTTATGGACACAATAATAGTAGATAAACTGGCCTTACTAGTGACAAGGAAGATGAATATGCATGTTATGTTGGCTAATGGGGAACATATATGTAGTGGGGGAGTGTGTCACGTTGTTCCTTTAATTCTTGCTGACCGTCGATTTAATGTAAACTTGTATACATTGTCATTGGGTGGAGTTGGAGTAGTCCTGGGAGTAAATTGATTAATGACACTTGGCAATATCAATTGGGATTTTGGTGCAATGCGTGTGAAATTTCATCTTGATAACTTACCTGTTCTGTTGGAGGGAATTTCGGAAGATAGATCTTCTCAAGTAATGACTGCCATTAATTTCGTGGAGCAACAAAATGAATTGCAAGTGTTGTTGGTGGAGTGTGATTGCTTGTTTCAACAGCCACCAGGTTTATCTTTGTCTCGTGGCTGTGACCACCACATTCGCTTGCAACTAGGCACTTCTCCTATGGTTGTGAGGCCGTATCGATATCCGCACCAACAAAAAGATGAAATTGAGAGACAATGCGAAGAAATGTTAAGTAAAGGGATTATTCGTCCTAGTCAATCTCCTTACTCTTCTCTCATGTTACTTGTTTTGAAGGTGGATAAGTCATGGTGATTTTGTGTGGACTATAGGGCTTTAAATGAATGTACAGTGAAGGATAAGTTTCCTATACCGTTATTTTTTGAACTTAGACCTTTGTTCAGGATACCATTAGGTTCGAATGTGTGAGAAGGATGTGGAAAAAACCGCTTTTCGTACTCACCATGGGCATTTTAAAGGACTGCTGAGGAAGTTCGTGTTGGTATTTTTTGATGACATCTTAATATAGAGTAGGAGGTGGGTTGAACATATGCAACATCTCCATAAAGTTTTCAAAATACTTAAAACCCAACAGTTATATCTCAAGAAATCCAAATGTATGTTTGCTCAGCAGCAAGTTTCCTATCTGGGACATCTTATTTCTGAGCAGGGGGTAAAGGCTGATCCCGAGAAGGTGGAAGAAATGCAACATTGGCCAAAACCAATGTCAGTGACTGCACTAAGAGGTTTCCTAGGCTTAATAGGTTATTAGCGTTGATTTGTTCGGGATTATGGGCATATTGCACAACCCCACACTAACATGCTCCGCAAGAATAATTTTATTTGGACTGTCGAAGCAGAGGCTGCCTTTAATAATTTGAAATCAGCCATGACTGCCACTCCCATGTTAGCTTTGCCAAACTTTTCTTTGGAATTTATTGTTGAGTGTGATGCGTCAGGCAAAGGAATAGGAGCTGTATTACAACAAGAAGGTCAGCCTATTTCATCCTTTAGCAGGCCATTTGCCCAGCAGCATCTCAAATTGGCGGCTTATGAAAGAGAGTTGATCATGTTGGTTAAAGCTGTTCGTCACTAGAGAGCATATTTATGGGGGAGAAAATTCACTGTCAAGACCGATCATTATAGTCTTAAATTTTTGTTGGAACAAAGGGTTACCACCTCTCCTCAACAACATTGGATTAGCAAGTTGTTAGGGTTTGATTGCACAATTGAATATCGGGCTGGTCGTGAAAACTTGGTTGCTGATGCGCTTTCTCGGCGGATTGATGAAGCAAGTCTTTGCGCTCTCTCTACTCCTCAGCTGCATCTCTTCGATCTTATTAGAGAAGAAGTTCAGCAATCATCTTCTATGCAGGACATAAAGGCACAGATTGAAAAGGGCTAACAAGGACAGCACTGGTTGGTGAAGAATGGTCTGATTTGTTTTCAGGATCGGGTCTGTTTAGACGCTGATTCAAGCCTATGTTCAACCATTATTGATGCCATTCATTCCACGAATCATGAGGGTTATCAAAAGACTTTGTATAGGGTATCACGAAACTTCTTTTGGCAAGGTATGAAGCATCAAGTTCAAGATTTTGTTAAATCTTGTTCTATCTGTCAAAGGAACAAGGTGCAGCACCTTCTTCCAGTGGGTTTACTTCAGCTCCTCACTTCCAGTGGGTTTACTTCAGCTCCTCACTGTTCCAGTTCAGATATGGTCAATAGATTTTATAGAAGGCTTGCCCCAGTCTCATGGAAAATCAGTGCCTTTGGTAGTGGTTGATAGGTTCTCCAAATATGCACATTTTATTCCACTCAAACATCCTTTCACTGCTGTGTCAATAGCTAAACTATTTTTTGATAATATAGTTAAGTTACATGGCATACCTGAATCTATAGTCAGTGACCGTGACACTACTTTTACAATTACTTTTTGGAGAGAACTTTTCCACCTTAGTGGAACACAGTTAAATTTTTCCTCTGCTTATCATCTTCAAAGCGACGGTCAAACCGAAGTGGTCAACTGTACAATTGAGATGTACTTGCGCTGTTTTACCGAAGATCAACCAACGAGATGGCTTAATTGGATAGCTTGGGCTGAGTATTGTTATAATACTAGTTTCCATACCACTCTTAAGGCTACGGCATTTGAGATTGTCTATGGAAGAGCTCCTCCAAGACTTCTTGACTACTGTTCTGGTCAAGCTCACTTAGAAGCTGTGGAGAAAGAACTCTTCAACAGAGATCTTATGTGGAATGAATTAAGACTAAAATTGCTTCACGCGCAAGAATGAATGAAGGAACAATATCATAAGAAACACCGTGAAGTATATTTTCATGAAGGAGATTGGATACTCTTGAAATTACAGCCCTGTCGGCAAGTTTCAGTAGCACAAAGGCGGAATCAAAAACTTGCCCCTAAGTTCTACGGACCATTCCAGATACAGTCAAAGATTGGTACTGTTGCTTACTGTTTAAATTTACCGATCAATATGAAAATCCATCCGGTTTTCCATGTATCTCACTTAAAGGAATTTGAAGGTAGCAACACGTCCCAACCTGTTCTTCCTGTCGTGCATGAAGGTTCTGTCATTCCCACTCCTCAAGCAGTGCTGTATGTTCGCAAGACTTGTTCTATTCCCAAGGTGCTCATACATTGGCGAGGGTACTCACCAGCTAAGGCTTTGTGGGAGGATGCACAGCAAATTTCCCAGCATCACCCAGATTTTGCGCACGAGGTCATGCGCTTTCTTAAGGGGGGAGGTAATGTTACACGCACCACTCAAGAAATCATTCCTTTTAAGCATGTCTATAAATGACAAAAGAAGAAAGAGTAAAGTTGGGTTGCTGGTTGTTTTGTGTTAGAAATGTGTCAGAAATATTTGTTGGTTATTTTAATATTATTGTTGTATTGTAATTCTGTTAGTCTAGTGGTGTGCTGGTGTTGTGATTGTAGGTGTTGGTGTGTGAATAAGCCAAGTGGCATGTTATTGTCTTGTGTTGAATAAGTTATGTCCAGTTGTATTACTAAAAGAAAAATAGGGAAAGGCAGTTATGTAACTGCCATATTACATCTATATTTATCAGAATTGAATAAGGAAGAAAAGGACAGATTTTGATTTCCCTAAAACTATATTATTATGAGATCATTGGGTTCTCTCTTAATGAGCTCATATTTCAATTATCAAAATAGGTAGAAAGGGAAGAAACACTAACCGATCCTATAACAATAATACATATCAATTGTTCGAAAATTTGTTGGAGAGATTGTCGGAGTTGAGAACCTTAGCTGGTAAGCTCTATTTTATTTATACTTAGCTAATAAGAATCAGTTAGTTGCCCTTCAAAAAGGAAAAAAAGGAGAAAAAAAATAAGATTTGAAGGCTCTTATGTGCAGGTTTGGTATTTTCAATTTAAGCACCACAGGCATCAAATATCTGAAGTTATCTGTTATTTAATAAGTAAAAAGAAGAATAACTGTATTGTTATTTCATCTATCATATATAAAATGAGAATACATATAGAGTTATCAATCCTATCTACCACTATCAAACACATCATTAATTATAATATCTAATATATACAAATTTATATTTATTAACATTATCCAACTTTCAGATTTGAAAAAAATGGTTGAGCACTTCTTGCTTCGTTACTCATCGAAGTATCTAAAGTTATCCAACTTCACTGTTAAATCTGAAATCTATGTTACTCAGTATCTCTTTGGGTAGACCTAGCAATGGATTTACTAGTAGCTCTTTTTGGCAACTCTGGCCAAAGCAAAGTGATGGCTTTGTTATTTTTAGACTTATTTTTAAAAGTAATTTATTTTTTCTAGTTTTTACTTTTATTCCTGTGGCAAGTATCTATCTTTTCAACTTCGGCATTTGTCCGGTAAAAATTATTTTTTTTGATGTTCTCCTTCAATATTTGACATTATGTTCTACCAAAAAACCATTGTCCGTTGTTCTTATAGAAGTTTCTAGAAATTAGGTTTTGATGTAAGAGTTCAAATCCTTTTTCCTATGGTTTCTTCAGTCATGCAGACTATATTTGTCTTCCATTAGACAGACTTTTTTTGTCATACTTGTAAGGTCTTGTATGATCTTGAAAGCTTGTTGATCCTACTGGTAATATATCTGCAGCTATGATTGAACATTGTATTGCAGGACTGGGCAGATTTATGGAGGCCGGAGCTTGCAGGGAGAATTTCAATGGTTGATTGTCCAAGAGAAGTAGTTGGAGCTGTCTTGAAGTACATGGGGGCATCATACAACACTGAGAATATTGACTTGAAAGTTACTGGAGGCAAGAAAGCTGTCCAGCAAAACCTCACCTTGCTTGCAAAACAGGTGCCAAGATAGAACCATATTGTCAAATTGAGATTCATGTCCTAGTTGAAATTTTTGTTTAAAGCACTCATAAATGGGAGTTAAATTAAAATCAAATTACAAAAGTTAATATGACAGCTAGAAATTAATTGTAATATTTCTGTAAATTTAAATCACTAAATACAGAATGTTTAGTTGTCATCAAATTGATGATGCAGCAAGATAGCGTTATGCTATATGCAGATCATATGCGTATTTTACGATTATAATGGGTTATATGTGGAAAAAAATATTCATCATAAAGATAATGGTGTGTTTATCAGAATCTGGGACACGATGGAGCCTCTAGGACCCTGTATGATTGGGTAGGTTCAAGGATTGGGATTAGACATCACAGATAGTTCTCGGTTCCATAAATCTAGAAGTTGATCCCATTGGTTGGGGTATGGAGTATCATCTTTCACCCACCATAGAACTACAAATAACCTGTATGGTTCCAAGATATAGTTTATTATCAGTTGTAAGATAAAAAATACCACCTGTTCATATATAATTATTAAGTATAATTTAGAGATGTAAAGAAATGTTTGAGTAATTCAACTCAGATTGAAATGCAAAGTTGATGACAAAATAAGAAATTTAGCTCACTGTGGCAGATAACTTGTTCACACAGTAAAGAATAATTTTCCATAATGCTATTAGCATCCTGTTAATAATCCTTGGGAGTAGCTGTTAAGGACTGGAGAGGAAACCTTGAGCTTTCTCCAATATGATTGCACATTTCATGAAAAAACTATTGCATAGAAGGTTGAAAAGTCTCTCTTTTTGGCTTAATTATAAATCCCTCTAAGGCACGTATTAACTTCTTTTCTTGATAATATAAGGATGATGAAAATGGAGTTTTTACTTATTCATTATTCTATGCACTTTGTATAATTCCAACTCAAATTGGAATGCAAAGTTAATGGCAAAATAGAAAAAATCAGCTCACTGTATTAAGAAATAAATATTCATAATGCTAATAATGTCTTGTTATTGTGAGCCCTGAGGACAGTTGTTGTGGACTATAGAGGAAACTTTTTGTTTCCTCCAATATTAATTGCGCATTTCATAAAAAAGCGATTGAGAAGTCTCTTTTTGACTTCTTGACAAATCCCTCCAGGGCACCTGTTCACTTTTTAATAATATTACATGGATGCTGAAAATGGAGTTCACTTATTCTATGCAATGTTCGATTTATATTTGAATGCCATTCAGTCTAACTAGGTATAATATTCTCTGATGAGATTTTTTCCTAGAAACACCATCATGCAAACCCATGAACACTTTTATTTTGTGCAGAACGTAAGGATTTTAATACCAATACTCCTTTATCCTTCTTGTTGATTTGGCTGAGATGAAATTTAAATGTAAAAAGTATACCATGACATGTCGTTCTTAGTTGCCATGTATAAATCTGCCAAGTATTGATCAATCTGCTTGTGATTGGTTGTGAAGGATTCATCAGTTGGTTCACAATCATTTAGAGGATATGGAAATAGAATTAATAGAATATTAGGAAGAAGAACTGCAACAAAATCCTTTCTGATTTCCTATCATTTACTCATGGCATTTACTTGTCAAGGTGGATGATGAATTGGAAAAGAGTGCATACTTGAGGGCAAGAGAGTTGTGTTCCAATATGGAACAGTTGCAAAAGTTGTATATCTTACTGCCATTTCAATATGGAAAAGTTGCTTGTTCTGAGGATTTATTCTCAGCTAACTCCTCATGACCACGGAATGCATTCACAATATGTAGGTTCGTCTATTTGACAGCAAGCATTACTTGAAAGCATTTGGAGCTGGAGATGTGTGGGTTGCAGTTGGTTGGAGTAATGATGTTATTCCTGCTGTTAAACGGATGCGTAATGTTGCAGTTGTTGTTCCCAAATCTGGAGCCAGCTTGTGGGCAGATCTATGGGTTTGTGTCATGTTATCTATTTTCTTGTTTCCTAATTATTACATCTTCCCTAATATGCTGGTGTCTTATGATGCTCCTTCTAGGCAATCCCTGCTGCCTCTAGGTTACAGACAAACCACATTGGGGGTCGAATTAGAGGTCCATCTCCAGTAATTCATCAATGGTTTGAATTCTGCTTGCAGACTGCAAGAGCACTACCTTTTGTACAGGAGGTAATCCCCGGTGCCATTCCTGCTTCCCTTGAAGGTCCTGTTGTTCAACCGCCAAAAGAGTTCACTATGGGCAAACCAAGGCTGGACACGAACCTCGTGGCTGGAGTTCCTCCAGCAGAAATTCTAGCCAGATGTGAATTTCTGGAACCATTGTCTGATGCTGCAGCCTCTGATTACCAATGGCTTATTGATAACATGAGAAAAACAGAACCTGGTTTGATTGAAAATTTGCAGCAAAGGATCTCTACTTTTTTACAAATGCTGCAACTCAAGTTACACTTGAAGTTGGCTTGAAGGACTGTTCACCTTGCTAAAGCTCAAATTAATAGTAATTTTGTAGATATATCTCATTAAGAGCGGGGATGTGATACTCGACCATTATTTCTTGGTAGCTGAACTTCATAATCAGAAGTAGTTAGGTTTCAGAGGAAAGCTGCAGTCGCCTGTGTCAATGATCCTTATACGTAGTAGCTTTTTAATGAAGCCAGTAATCCGCATGGATTTTGCATGACTGGATGGCTGTAGTGCAGGGGGACGCAGTTGCTATTGTTTTCCATTTTACTGAAGTTGTGCTTTATTTATCAAAAAGAAGTTGTGCTTTTACAATTTCTTGGTGTAATGAAATCTAACGGACTTGGTTAGTTAACAAATTGCATAGAGTGCCTTTTCCTCCTTGTTCAAATGCGTCATCATTTGCTTTTCAACTTTTACATGTTGATGTTTGGGGACCACCATATCATGTAACTTGTATATCTAGAGCAAGATGCTTTCTTACTATTGTTGATGTCTTTTCTAGATGTACTTTGGACTGTGTTAATAAATAATAAAGCTCAAGTTGTTTCACATTTCATCATTTCATTGCATATGTTGAGAATCATTTCAAGGTTACTCCAAAGTTTGTTCGGTTGGATAATGGATCAAAATTTCTTTCTAAGAAATGTAATGACTTTTCTTGGACTTGGCATTGTGCATTAAAAGACAATGACTTGTACTCTAAATGGGAAGAGGGTTGACAAGAAGCATAGATTGATTGACACTTTTTGAGCGCTTTGTTTGCATGCTGGTTTGCCAGTGTCTTTTGGGGGAAATGTGTTGTAATATCTACATATTTGATGGAAGAATCCTTATGAAGTGCTTTTTCATGGGGCACCTTCTTGTTATGGGATTTTTGGCTATATACCCATTCTTGGTCTTTTGCAAAGATAAATTTGATGCATAGGGAGTGAAGTGTATATTCTTAGGTTATGCATCTAATAAAAAAGGTATCGAGTTTATGATGTGATGGAGCGCAAGATATTGAATAATCGAGATGTCTTTTTCTTTGAGGATGTGTTTCCTTAAAAGCAAAATGATGACACATTTGACTCTTCTGTTTTTGTTTCCTCTACTACTCTTCCTCACATTTCATTTGATTCATCTTCTTATTCGCATGGTCCTTCTTCACTTTTGATACTTTAAATACGTTGCCTCTTGTCATGTCATTTGTTTTAGGTACTGATCTTCAAGGATCTATAGATCCATAAGGTCACCACGATGGCTTAGTGATTACGTACATTCTGCTCATCAAGTGTTAGCTCCTGATAATGCTTCTTCCACTACTTCTTGCTCTTATCCTTTGTTTGCTAATTCTTTGTCCTCGTTTCCTTGTGACTTATCATGTCCTTCGCTAATGTTTTTAATACTAAATTGCCTTATTGTTATTCATAAGCTATTCAAAATAAAAAATGAATCGAGGCTATGAATAATGAGATTGATGCTTTGGAGAAAAATAATACATGGGAGTTGACCACTTTGCCACAAGGTAAGAAAGGTATAGACTCTAAATGGATCTATAAGATTAAATATGGGGCTGATGGGAGTGTTGAAAGGTACTAAGCTACATTAGTAGCTAAGGGTTACACTCAAGTAGAAGGAGAAGACTACCATAATACTTTTTCTCCTGTTGCTAAGCCTATAATGAAGATTTTAATTATTATTGTTGTTGTGAAGGGGTAGCTACTTTTTTCAAGTGGACATCAACAATGCTTTTCTCCATGGTTTCTTATATGAAGAGATCTATATGGTTCCTCCTGAGGGATATTTGAGAGCCAAACTTAGTCAAGTTTGTCATTTATTAAGATCTGTATATGGCCTTAAACAAGCATCAAGACAATGGAATGTTGAAATGACTAAATTCTTAGTTGATCATGGTTTTCGTCAATTTAAGAATGATTATCCACTTTCTACTAGATCTTATGTGAACGATCTTTTGCTTACAAGTACCTATGTTTCTACTATTAATGCTTTGAAAGTGGATTTTGCATTCATCTTTTACAATTAAGGATCTCGGTGAAGCAAGGTATTACCTGGGTGTTGAATTGTGTCGCACTAAATCAAGGATTTTCTTAAATCAACAAAAGTTTATCATGAATATTCTTTGGGATGCTGGTTTATTGGGTGCTAAGCCAACAATGCTACCATTTTCTTTAGGTTTGAAGCTCACTATTAATTCTAGAACTCCTTTGGTAGATTTTAGTTGCTACAGACATCTTGTTGGTCGTTTATTGTATCTCACTTTGACGCATCTAGATATTGCCTTTATAGTCCATATGTTAAGCCAGTTTTTTTTTGGCCATGTACATAACATCTTGATGCAACCATACATGTTTTGAAACACCTTAAAGGGATGATTAGTCTTGGTTTGTTTTATCTAGCTAACAACTCTCTCACCTTACTTGGCTATTCAGATTCAGATTGAGGGGCTTGCCTGATTGATGAGAAATTAGTTATTGGTAATTGTATTTTTCTTGACTCAGCCTTAGGTTCTTGGAAAACCAAGAAGCAACGTACTATTTCTACTTCATCAGCTGAAGCTAAATATCGAAGCATGTTGGTCGTGATTAAATAGCTTCTTTAGGTTTCATACATATTGCAGGGTCTTCATGTGCTTATTCTTAAACTTGTCTTGTTATTTATGGACAACAAATCAACACAGTTATTGGCTGATCATCCATGTTTTCATAGCTGGTTTAAGCATATAGAAATTGATGTTCATTTCATCTGTGATTACATAGCTTCTGGTTACATGCGGACAGTTTATGTCCCTTTTTCTTCAACTTGCTGATCTCTTAACTAAGTCACTTAGTTAGTCTCAATTATAATTCATTTTGTACAAAATGGGCCTTCTTTTAGCTCTACCTTTTGAGCTGGGGGGTGGGGGGTTTTCTAAACACCACCAGAGACAATGGAGTGACTTACACGTGTAATCAATTGTGATTGATATTTCTACACACCCCTAGAGACATGAGAGTAGCTCAGATGGTGTAATCCACATGATTGATATTTCTGGACACAACTAGAGACACGGGAGTGGCTTATACGGTGTAATCAATTGTGATTAATATTTCTAGTCTCCACCGAAACATGGGAGTAGTTCAATGTAATCAGTTGTGATTGATATTTCTAAACACCACTAGAGACATCGGAGTAGCTAGTAGTTCAGTTTATAAGTGGCAAGTGACTTCATGTTGTATATATACACCTTTACAAGTTAGTTTAATGACAATGAACTTAATAACAAACTCAGAATTATAGAGTCCTTTTCACTTCATTCTTATGTTCGATCTTTTTCTTCTTTGAGGCTTTTCTTCTTTGACACTTTTCTTTTTTGTTGAATAGAATGTGGAATTCTTTCAAACCGACCATTTCAACCTGAATTGCAAAAACTTGATAATGCAAATCTAATTGAAAAAGAAAAATCAAAAGCAAAAGTCAGGCACAAAAATGCACTTTAAAATTACCAAACAACAAGCATTTGTTCAAAATTTTAACTTTCCTTTACATATGAAAGACATGAGTAATACAACATTGTGACGATCAAAATTGAATGCAGTACATACATGCAATCAATGGAGAAATATCTCTCTCTCTCTTTCTCTCTAATATATGTATATATATTTTCCCTATTCTAGAGAGAGAAATCATGATAGTGAGTGAAACAATGATTCATGAAAAAAAGAAAAAAAAACACATATATATGCTAAAGCGAGAAAAGAATGAATGAATGTATGGATGACGATGATGATGATGATAACAATAATAATAAAAGCAGACAAGCAGATAAAAAAACAACACACCTCATAATAAAATTGAGCTGGGAAGCTTTAAATTAAAACTACAGCAAGGGAAGATATGGTAGAAGAGTAAATAGTTGCACCGTGCTTAGGTTGATCATAAGTGTCTAAAGACCCTTATTAGTTATATTGTTTTGATATGATATTATATTTATCTTATGTGAATTATTAAAGAAAAGAATACTTATTTGGATTAAAATGTCAATTTAGGAATCAAGGAAGATATTGAGCTTAATGGAGATTTCTAGATGAGTTAAGGAAGATTTTAATGAACAAATAGGTAAAGAGAAGGTCTGCAACATGTATGACCGTTTCTACACAAGTTATGCAGCATAGTAGTGTAGAGGATAAAAAGTGACTAGCTACCATTTTTAAAGTATTCAAAGAAACCACACAAGCCATGTAATATGCTTACGTAGAAGTTGGAAAGTGAATAGAAGTGATTTTGAAAGTACATAGCCTGTCTGCATAAGTTGTGCTCGTGGTCGCGCAGCCTTTTGTTTGAGCATTTCATTGGTTTTTATAACACACTGCCTCGAACATGGCCATTTAAAATGGTTGTGTAGGAGTTAATTGGCCTCTTTCCTATAAATAGAGGCCTTAACTCATAATTTAAAGAATGGATTTTTTTTTTTTTACAAACCCTAGAGGGAAGCAGAGCTACTTTTGAGTGGAGATACGCTAGAGCTTACACAAGATCACAAGACGTTATTCTTAAGAGTTGTAATCATGTTTTCTATCTATTTTTCTTTGTTTTGTAATTGTAATCATCTTCATATGAAAAAAAAAAAGGATCATTATATCCTAGATCTTAAGCAACCCTACCCTAATATAGAGATTGAATATTTTTGTCAATGGAAGTTCAAGTTTCTTGAATCTATTCATGTGCTTATAATTGTTCTTGATTTAATATGTGTGTAGTATTAGATCATTGCATGATTCTTGTTGATTTAATTGACAGATTGATTGATAAAATAGATCTAGCATGAATAGAGAAATTTGAATGTGATTCTAGACATAGTTCACATGAATTTTCTGCATAAAGATTTATTCTTTTTAAGGAATCATGAACTCTATTGCAATTTTGTGTGCATCTAATGACGAAAGATATTTTCATTAGACATATAGGATTAGAATTTAATTTTCCGAAAGAGAGATTGATGAAATTATGGATTCCTGCAGTTTAAGAACTTAACAATCCATTGATGAATGTTTTATAAGGAATTGGAAATAGGGCTAATGGTGAATCAAGATCGAGTGTATTGTTTTATGATTTATATATACTTATTTGAAGGTGTGAATTTCTTTACTCTAGGGTTAATTAGTTAAGTAGTCATTAATTCTTCTTTATGTCATTCGATTAGATCAACTAAATAGTAGATGTAGGGTTAGTACAAGTACTTATAGGTATAGGTGGAACAACCCTTATGCTAATCTATGTTATAATCAATAGGTATGCTTGCCAAGGATTAATCATAAATCTTATATAGGGTTAAAATTTAATTTAATTGATTGCAATTAACAATCCACTCCTATAAGCTAATATATCCTCTAATATATGTATGTTACCTTTATCAATTTTATATCTATATGGTTTTAATAGGTAGATGGTTAATATTTACTTTCGCATATCATATTTTTTTTCTTATTATCTTTGTTAATCAAATACCAACTTTTAGTTGATGTAAAAATGATATTAAAGCAAAAAAGGTAACTACACAAATGTGATTAAGTTTGTGTTTAAGCACAAAAGGGTGATAAGCATTTTATAAAATAATGCAAATTGATGACAATGATTTACTAGTATAAGGAGATAATCATCATGCAAATTTATTTATTTGGATTGATGTTATTAAGATCATGTAAACCCCTAAATTTTTCATAACTCTTAGAAAATAATCCTAGAGTTAAATACCAAAATGAAAATCCTAAAAACCGATCAAAATAAAAACCAAATTCTAAACAAGATCAAATACAAAATTCCTTAATTTTAAAAGAATAAGAACCTTCAAAAAAAGATGGAAAAATTAATAATCGTTTAACTCAAAATCCATATGCTAAACAATCCACCTATTTGACATCTAACATGAAAATCGAGACAGTATATCCAAGCAAATATTTGGTGACCAAAGTATAAAATCTTAGACCCTTCGGTTAATTTTTGAAATAAAAAATTTTAATTAATACCAAAAGCAAACTAATTCAATACGTAACCCTAGACTCGATTAAACAATCCCAAGAACTGAAAAATATTTGAAAAATCATAAAAATAAAGTAATACATAAATTTTGAACCAAAAATATAACACAGTCAAAAACCCTAAAATTTTATGATCTTATGAATAAATCAAAAGGCTGGAAGTGAAACCAGAATCCTAAAGTCAACCTAGAGCAATAACAAGCTCTAGTGAATTTAGATCCGACAATCCTGCTCTCTAAACCCTTGAGCAATAGCAACGAGATAATCATATATTATAGTCCGTAATAATATAATAAAGCTTAAAAAGATCAAGTTCGTCAAAAATTTGATCGTTTTGAACTCGAACAGGATAAGTTCTCGAAAAAAATATCTTAGGGTTCGATATAGTAAAAATATTCTAGAAATCAATATAGATTCGTAATTTCGTAAGGATTCATAAAATATCAATTTCATAATTTTTTAATATCTAAAAATATCGTATATAATATTTTTACGTATTTTCTTTACTACTGGTAATTTATTTGTCTTGTTTACTATTCATTATACTATTCATACTATTCAGTACCATTCACCCATCTTTACTTTTCCTTATAACCTGTACACCTATATCTTATATTTACTTTTCCAATATTACTTTTTACTAAACTTCCTTCATACTTTACTTATTTTGCTTTATAAAATCAATTTTTTTAATCTCTCTCTGTAAACCCCGGTTTTTCTGGTAACCAAGAAGACTCGAGAACCGAAAACCAAAACCCTAAACCGGACTAGCTTAAGATAGGAGTGAGACCTAGGAACCCTAAATCCGGCTTTTTCTCGGTTTCCAATTAAGAAACTTTTATAAGAAAATTTAATCTTGAATATAGTTCTTGAATATATTTCAAACCAAGAAAAGATCAGATTTTGAGAAAATTTCTATTCCGGGCCTTCCCGAGACCCGTTACAGAAAAGCGTGCCCCGAAACTTGAATTTCGAAAAATTACTTGTGAATACTCTTTTGAATCGAAAATAAATAAGGATTTCAAAAATATGAATTTCATAATTTTTCGGCTTATGAAAAATACAGTTATAGCCTTTTTTTCGTATTTTTCTTACTACCGGTAATTAAGTTGTCTTGATTACTATTCATTACTATTCACAAGTACAACCTACTACACTCACAAACCATACCCTACTCTTACATCCTTACAAACACTCCATTACATTTTCTTTTCCAAGAATTATTTGTCTCTAAATAATTATTACCATTTATGACTTTTAATACACAAAACTATCAAAACAAATTAAATAAAAATCAAACCCTCTCCCTCCTATACGGCCGGCGTGATCCTCCCAATTTTGGCTCCCTTTGTGCAATTTTTTTTTAATTATTTTTATCTCATTTAACCTAATTCCACTTCATATATAAACCACTTTTTCTCTCTCTCTCTCTCTCTTCATTCTTCTCATTTCAAATTTTTGCTAAAGGTAGAAAAACTCTTTTTCTCTCCCTCCCCACCCCTTTGCCGTGAGCCTCATTGGCTCTTTACACACACACACATAACTTTTCTTCTTCCTTTTGTCTTCTATTTTAACCTTAGGTAAAAGAACTTTGCTTCTTTTACCTTTAGATCCTTGTAATGGCAAGGATATTCTTGTGTATTTTCATTTAAAGATCCCCATGAGCTCTTGCTAGGGACAAGAAAATACTAATACAAGAATACCAAACCATCACAAGAGTAGATCTTGCATTTAAACAAGTTTTCATGCCATGAACTTCATGATCATCCATCTAAAAGTTGTTTTGAACAAAAGACCTTTCATAAAAATTTAGTTTTTATGTTTTCAAAACCTATTCAAGCATTTAAGATGGTAGATCTATCATTTTACCATCCATATTCATGTAGGCATTTAAGATCTCATCTCTATTTTGAGTTTTGTGCATTAATGTCATCAAACTTTTGTCTTGAGTAAATAAACTTGCTAGTATATAGATCCTAGGTAGATGAGTCAAGGAAACCAAAAAGGAAAACTCTTTTCAAGAAATGAAATAGGGTATTTTCGGATGACATGGAAAACCTAGCTTAAAAACCCTTTTATCAACTTCAAAACATGTATTTTACAAGAAAAATGAAGCCTATAGGTGATAGATGATGTTTGATGATAATTTTCATGAGTTTAAATGAGTTTTTACCAAGGAAAATATTTAAAACAAGAGATGAAGTCAAATAGAAATTTTGAGTTGAAAGTTCTTGTAAGGAAAATTCGTAATACTCAATAGGTGGTTAGAAAACACTAATTTTCCAACCTCAAAAATGGTATTTTCTTAAATAAATAAAGTCCTTAGGGTATAGATAAAGTAAATACCTAAAGTTCTAAGTATAAAATACATTTTTCTTATGAGAATCAACTTAAGAATGAGTTTTGCAAAATTCGGATTTTTGGATCAACCCTATTATAAGACTCACTTATAAGTTTACAAATGAAGATTTAATTAGAGAAATAAAGGCCTTAGGATATAGTTAATGTAAGGGTCAATTTTTCTTTAGAGTAAATAGAATTTTCCTAAGGAAAATCCTTAGAACAAGTAAAGTGACCAAGTCTATCAAATCTACTAGTTAACAAATGGCATGAAATGGTTTCCTAAGATAAAGGTTATTTAAATTCTTTTAATCTAAAAATTTATAAGAACTTAGGCACATAAGAATTCATATCATGACATTCATGATAGGGAAATTCATTACCATGGCATTTATTTTAATTCTACACTTGGAAACCTCAAGAACATTCATGAAAATCACATTTTTGGAATCAACATACCTGATCCTGATCATTTCCAGACTTAAATGTTTTCAAAACTTGATTTAAACATCAGATTTAGAAATCTCTTTCGAAGTAGATAGAAATCGATATAAAATTTGCGAAATTCCGAGTTAAAACGACCAAGTTATGGCCATTTTAAATCGGGACTTCGGAAATGACGCGAATTTCGATTTCACTAAGTTGTCTTAGAGTTTTGGTATACTTAGATGGTAGAATACTTATTAGGGTATTTCTTTTGTGTTTAGGCAACCGGGACGTCGAGTCTTTACCACCGGATTACTACTACTAAGAGACCGGCGACCCAATGGCGGAGTGAGTTTTCTCTTCCCAATTCGTTTATTGTATGTGATTGATAAATTAGTGCACTAGAGTGTAGGTCAAGAAAATGAATATGTATGATGGGGAATAATGGGAAATTGTATGTTGATGATGATATGAGAACTAAAAATAAGAATATCGAAACTGGGTGATAAATTCTGGTTGTGTAGTTGGTTAGGATGTATTGTTTGAGAAATTGTTTGATCGCCTGAATAAAATGATTTAATCAACTATTCGG
Organism: Combretum micranthum; assembly: GCA_024138025.1. Lineage (NCBI taxonomy): Eukaryota > Viridiplantae > Streptophyta > Magnoliopsida > Myrtales > Combretaceae > Combretum > Combretum micranthum. The sequence continues at coordinate 5,235 of JAMXBD010001817.1, read as the reverse complement.
ACTAATTCCAAATTCAGACATGTGCATATCATAATGGGAAGGAGCATTAACATTGGTTGGTTAATCGTGATCCAGAAACGAAATAATTGTTGGTTATCCGTGAACCATAAACAGCATAAAGTTAATACTGCAGTATTCGTTAATCTGCTAACCCGGGATGGAGGGCGCAAGGCCATCCACATATGATTTCCGGCTAGTCATATGTATGTTGTTCTCATGTGTTTGGTGCATTCACTTGCTTGTATAATCACTTGCTTGAATTGTTGTGACATGAATGTTGTTGTGGGAGATTTCACTCACTAAGCTAGTTAGCTTACATCCCTACAGTTTCTTCCTTTTGCAGCTTGGCTTAGACAGCGTCACCCGACCACACAGGTACAAGAGCTAGGAGTTTCCCGTAGAAGTTGGAATTACTGTTTAAACTTCCATAGGAAACTTTTAAGATTTTGGATGACTGTATAAGGCCACTAAATATTCTTTTGCGGGGGAATGCCCCTTAGTAAATGTAATATTTATTTTTGCATCATGAGTTATATCCTACTGTTAATGTATGCCGAGTTAAGCTTTTATCTCCATTCGGACTTGTATTCTATTATCGTAAAGGTACGCCTTACATTTATACGAGGCCCTTGAAGGACTAAGGTGGTAATTCGAGAGTCTTGTATGGCATGTGGTAGACTGTTACGTTTAGGGTACCCTATGGGGCGTGACACTCTCTCTTTATGCCCACTATTTTATTTTCTTTTTCATTTATTTAATTAACTCTAATTTTCATCTACAAAACTCTATAAATACCACCTCTCCCTCGACTTCTTTCACACGCTTCTTAAACATATCAAAACCCTCTCAAATTCTCTCCAAAAATATCTTCTTCAAAATTCTCTTCCCAACTCTCTCTTCTTTTCACAAAACTATCATCCACCTACAACTAACAATACTTCATTCCTTCTTCAACCAACAAAAACCTTAGGTAAAAATTCCTAAAGCTATTTTCATGTTCATGTTAACATAACATGACTATATTATATGTTTTCTAAGCCATGGGTATTATGGGAGCAACAGTATGTTCATGTCTTATTTAATAATATTCAAGTATTGTTATTATTGTTGTTATATTATTTTGTTTTATTATTTCTCCTAATCTAACATTTATATATTACTAAGTATATTTACACATATATATATATATATATTCTTAGATCTTACAAGCTCAATGACATAACTTTTATTTATTCATGCTCTTTTATTTCTTGCAATTTATTTATTTATTTCATGTAATTTTATTAAGATTAGTTTTTGTAGTTTTAGACTTGTCCTCATCAAGTTAAAATAATTTTTCTTTTGTTTTCTTATTTTCTTTATGGACTTGCCTATATTAAAGTCTGGGAAGCCTTGATTCAAGGCAAGACTTCCCAATACTTGACTTTTATTATGTGCTTATATTATTTTTATGTCTTTTATCTTTCATATGATTGATTTTTATCATGTTACTTATCTACAAGCTCATAGGCATCCATGATTATTTTGTTGTTGTCTTAATAAAAGAAGTTCTTCCTTTGATTAAAAAAAAAAAAAAACTAAGCTCTTTATAAAAGTGATTTTTGTCACTTAGGAAAAATTTTCCATTAAAGATTTAGTATTTTGTTACAACAAAATTCTCTTAAAAAATTTAGACTAGTTTATTAAATTTTTTAGTGTTGTTATTATGCAAGACTTTTACAAAATTTAACTAAGGAGTTTCATTACTCTCTTTTAAAACTACAAAAAAAAAATTATTATTTAAAACCTTAATGTAAATAATTCTTTTCTATGCAAAATTTTCTTAAAAACTTATTTATAAGATTATCACTAACACTTTAATAAAGACTAACAACTAGACAAGTTGTCAAGTTAAGCGAAAAATCAACTCACTAGATAAAAATCCACTTAAGAATAAAAGTTGTTAGATAACTTGAAAGACTAAATTTTTAGACTTTAATTTATCTTTTAAAAGTTAAGGAAAAATAACTATAATAAGAAATCATCCACTTACAATAACTCTTTTTTTTTTTTAGTTTTCTTTCCAACAACTTAAAATAAATTTGTCAAGTTTCAATTTTTCAGACTCCTAAGACAAGTTGTTTTATGAAAAATCATTGTTGAGACAACATCATTAGAATCATGCATATAATAAGAGTTTATATATGTATTACAAAGATTTTTCAACTAAATATATCTATATGTTTCTTATAGACTTTTTGGAAGAAATAAAATTTTGAAAAGTTACAATTCGAGGGTTGAGATTTTTGTAATTATTTGTGCTACACCGTTTTGGAACCCAAATGACTTTTTATGATAAAAATAACCTTAAAAATAGATAGATTTTTTCAAGTAAGTAAAAAAAGAAAAGTCCATCTATTTGATTCCTGAGGTAAACCCTCAATTTCTAGGGTAAAGTGGGATTAAACCCTAACCTTAGTCAAACCGGAGTTTCAAAAGTCAACAAAGATTAAGTCAATCTAATAGTTTCAACTTCGGCAAACCCGCGCTCTCAAACCCTAGAAAACGAAATTGAGTTAATAGCTTATAATAGTTCGTAATAATATAGGGAAGTATAAAAATATCAGATTCATGAATTTCGAGTGTCTTTCGGACTGAAACGGGATCAGTTCTCGAAAAACGTGTCTCGGAGCTCAAAATAATAAAAATATTTCAATAACACCAAAAGAATCGTAATTAAACAAGGATTTCAAAAATATCAGTTTTAGAATTTTTCGATAACTAAAATATCAAATATAGTTCGTTTACGCATATTTTTATTACTGTCGGTATTTTATATGTCTAGTTTACTATTCATAGTACTATTTCTATTATTTAATATTTCACTATCTCTACTTTTTCTTATACCTATTTCTTACTACCCATACACCTATTTCTTACACTTTTACATTTCCAATACAACTTTATTCACATCAAACCTTACACATTATTATTTTTCTTTACAAAAATTACAAAACAAATCAAGTCCTCCCCTCTACACATCAAAACCAGCGCAAATCATTGCTCTCTCCCTCTCATTTATTTTCTTTTTCAATTTATTTTATTACGTCAAAATTCCACTCCAAAATTCTATAAATGCCCTATTCCTCCTTCATTCTTTCACACATCCATTTTATATAATAAAACTCTACCAAAATTCTCTCTCAAAACCTCTCTCCAACAATCCCCTCTCAAAACACTCTCTACCATCCTCTACTTTTCAAGAAAAATAACAAAACCCATTCATCTCTTTTCAAATCTTCCAATAAACCTTAGGTAAAAATCCTACCTATATTCTTTATCATGTTCATACAACTTAGCATGAGCTTAGTGTATGTTTCTTAGACTCATGAGAGTTAAAGAAGCAACAATATTTTCATGTTTTGTTTTTGTTCATGTTCATATTTTACATTATGTAATTATTGTTATTATGTTGTTGTTATCATTGTTATTATTATTTTGCTCTAATCTAACTTCTATATAGTATTATGTCTATTATGTATATATATTTCTTTAGAGCATATAAGCTCACTTGTTATTTATTTATTTTCATGCGTTGCAATTTATTTTATTTACTTGTTTTATGTAAATTATTAAGACTAGTCTTTCTTGTCTTAGACTGGTCCATATCAAGTCAAAACGATTTTCTTTCTTTTCTTTTTTTCTTTCTTCTTCCTTTCTTTCTATTCTTAGTCCCGGGTTGCCTTAATGAAGCTAAGGCTCCCAATACATGATCGGGATACCTTGATAAAGCTAAGTTTCCCAATACTTGACCATATTATTATTACTTTTATTTGCTTATGAGTATTTCATTCTATGTATTATTCTTACTTTTTCATTACTACATAATCATATTCATGCATGATTAGAATGTTGTTGTCTTAAATAAAAATAAAAATAAGTTCTTTCTTAAACAAAAGAAAAATGAACTAGATTTCTTAACAAAGGATTTTTCAACAAAAATCTAAGTATTGTTTTTAATAAGGTCTTTTCAAAAGCTTAAGTAAGTTAATCATAAGTTTTAAAGTATTAGTGCCCAAGATTTCTTCAAATAAAAGGAACTCATTTATTTTATAAATCAAAACTAAATACTCCATAAAGATAAAATTTTTAGCATTGAACTTAAGATTTTATCTCAACCATATCTTTTATAAAACTTAAATAGGTTCACTATAGAGTTCGAAAATCACATACTAAGAAAGTCCTTCAAAACTTAAATTTTATATGTTATTATTGTCACGCCCCAGAGAGTACCCTAAACGTGGCATTCCGTCGCATATAGTATTAAAGCTAATGAATGACAACCTTACTCATGCAGGAGCTTTGATATCATATGCAAGGCGTGCTTCCAAGATAGTAGGAGACTCATAAGGATATTATGTTTAAATAGATAGCAAAAGCAAGCATGAATTTAAATAGATAAACATAAGATTTCATTTAACAACAATTTAGTACATCATCTTAGGGGCATTCCCCTGCATTAAAGTCTTTGTTCAACTATACTAATATCAAAATAAACATAACTACCGCATAAGCCTACTATAGAGATTTTTCCTAGAAGTTTATGTTCAAAACTAAAAATACATAAACTTCTTCCAAAAACTCCTAGTAGCTTACACTCGTACCTGGCATACGGGGCTTCTTGGGGCCAACCATAGATAATCATACTGTAATAGAAAACTATAAGGGTATAAGCATGACTAGCTTAGTGAGATAATTCCATCTATAAGACATTTCAAAATTCAAACAAGTATTTAATCAAAACATATGAAAATGCACCAATCATATGAGCAAGCAAGATACACATGATTAACCGAAAATCAAGTATAGCATAGATTCAACGCCCTCCATGACAAGGGTTGGAAGGTTACAGGCCCATACGACCATCAATATCTGCAGATTTACCGGCTCCTGCTTGCTCTGTAGACTTTCCGGCTCCTACTAGCCACCATGTAGACTTTCCGGCTCCCACCAGCCACCACTACCATTTCCTCGTTTCCCCACACGAAGAAAAGTAGTGAAACAAATGTGACCCATGTATATGATATGATGAATTAATTTCAATATAATTAAACCAAAGGTATTTAGTTCATGTTAGAGGTGATCAACACAATTCTCATCATATCAATACAAGAATCACAAATTTTTTTATCAAACCAAAATTCCGATATTCTTAGTTTGTATTCAAACAATCATAATCACAAGTCTCATGACAAT